>JAASFS010000192.1:0-28460 GCA_023333865.1 Globisporangium perplexum | reverse complement strand
TTACTGAACAACCTTGCTGACCTTTCGCAACACTGCAACACTGTCGAGCACCTGTGAACTTAGTCCCGAACCTGCCGCCACGCGCGCGCTTTCGACACGCTCTCGAGCGCCGCGTCGCTCAGTTCGTCGCCGCACACTGTCGGCGGTTCGTCGGCGCGCGCACGCCCGACGAAGTCACGGATCGGCATCGAGGAGCCTGGGATCATGAGCGTGTCGCGCGCGAGCAGGCTGAGCTTGGGGAACCGCTGCGAGCCGACCGCTCGCCACCACTCGAGCACGTCGACACAGTCCAGGTCGGGCTCCGCCGTGAGCTTGTAGAACGCGTCGACCTCGTCCTCCACGACGCGCTCCTGCGCTTCGTTGCGAGCCTGGCGCGCTGCGGCGAACAGCGACAAGATCGGTCGCTCCGGTTTCACGGCGTCGACGGACATCCGCGCAGACGACGCTGACGATGCTGAGGCTGACGATACTGACGATGTCGATGTCGATGTCGATGTCGATGGCGATGGCGGCACCACACCGACCGTCAACGCCTTCGGTACCAAGCCATAGTCGTCGACAAGCCTCTGGCGAATCCTGTCCTTCATCGCCGCTGCTTCTGCGGACGCGTTCGACATGCGCGGGTCGAGGATCTGCGCCAGGTTGGCCGAACTGTTCCAGAACATCGCCTTGCGCTCTCTCAGCGCGTCCAAGAACGCGGTCACCGCCGACCTGGCAGGAAGAGCGGGCGGGTCGCCGCCGCCGCCATCGGCTGCTCCGTGGCCATCGAGCGCGTTGGAGCAGTGTGCGCACAGCGAGTCGAAGATGAGCGGCAGGAGCGACGCGCCAGTGTAGTCGTTGTCCTCGGACACCATCGCGTACCCGACCGCGCCTTCCAGGAACTCTTTGACAGACTTGAGCGTGCGCCAGTCCGGAGAAGACACCTGCTCGCCGTCTTCATGCAGTCTTGACGCAGCAGAAGCAACAGCAGCAACAGAAGCAGCAGCGCTGCTCGCGGAGGCGACACGGCTCAGCGCTGCTTGGAGTGCGTCCTTCGCCTCGTCGGCAGCGTCGATCATCGCGAAGAGCGCTCCCCAGTTGTTGTCGGTGTCCACTCGAGCCGCTGGTTCCCTCGCATCCGCCGCGCTCCTGGCTCGCAGCCGCAGCAGCGCACGCAGCTTCGCCAGCGGTCCCTGGATGGCGCTCAGCGCTGCGAACACGCACTGCTCCAGGAGCTGCGCGACGCAGCACAGGTGCGCCGCGTCGCTCAACTGCAGACCACACTCGTCGCTCAGTGTGCGCCGGATGCGCTCCGCCACCGCCGCCATCTCGCTCCCCACGTCCGTTGTGATCGCACGCACTTTGCCGCTGACGCCAAAGCGGCGGAGCGCCGCGATGGTGCGCTCCGCGACCTCCGTCGTCCCCTCACTCCTCCACGCCGGCGGTGCGCGCATGAACTCGAGCAGACACCGCTGCTGCTCCCATTCGCTCGAGATCCAGTGCAGCGTGACCACGACGAACCCGGGAGCCGAGCGCCGGTCGAGCGTGAGCGCCACCGATCCAGGGATCTCATGCGTGACGCGGACGAGCTTCTGCTCTTCCTCGCGAGCCTGTGCGTCAGCGAGCGTCTTCGCCTCGTCGACGCGCGGGAGGTCGACAGACGGGTTGAGGATGCGGCAGAGCGCGCGGAAGCTCCCGCTCGAGAGGAACCCGAGTCCGCGGCGCTCGTCGGCCGCAAAGTCCAGCAGCGCCTGGAGGACCCTCGCTGTCGACAGCGCCGGAGTCGTCGTCTGCAGCGCGCTCCTGCTGCTCTCAGTGCTCAGTCGGTAGCGTGCAGGCGTGTGGGAGTGGGCGACGCTCTCCTCATGCTCAGCGCCAAACGCCGCCTCCTCCTCCTGTTCGAGCTCTTCGTCTTCACTCGCATCCACCACTGGCGCTAACCGGACAGCCTGCTCGCCCGAGGTCGTCTCGGTCTCCTCAGTCTCCTCGGTCTCCTCGGCGCTTGTCGTCGGAACCCGGCACTCCGACTCGGAGTTCCGTCGTGCGGACAGCCGGGTCTCTCGACTGGCAGCAGGCGTCGGAGGTGCAACAGCCGCCGCAGCAACAGGAGAGTATGCCAGAGCAGCAACAGCAGCTGAAGTGGGAGTAGCAGCAGCAGCAACAGCGCTAGGAGCAGTCACCACACTCGACTCCAGCCGCCTGGTCCGACCCTCCGACTCGCGGGTGATGCCGTGCTTCGTGTGCAGGTGCATCGCCAGCGTGCTGTTGCCCGTCGTGGACGGGTAGCTCGTGGCGTCATCGCGACCGCCGACCAGCACCGCGACGCAGTGGCGGCAGACGTTGCGAACGGTTCCGCCACCGCCGGTTGCGTCGCCGCCGCAGCTCTCGAAGTGGTTCCAGACCCACGACGTCTTCCTGCGCTTGCGGCCGAACGTCACGGGTTGCAGCGTGTACGGGGGTCGGTCGGGGGGGTTCGACCGAGCTTCGGCTGCAGAGCTACCAAGCGTGGTGGAGGTGCGCTTCGGGGGCATCGGAGTCGCTAGCGATGGAGCTGCTCCGGAGCTGCTCCGGAGCGACTCGAGAGCGGTCGGGATCTGTTTGAGAGCAGCGACTGGATGGCTAACAGCGACCACATGATGACAAACCGGTTGGACAATCGGCTTTTGTATCCAGTTTGATCAAAAAGAGAACAACACATAGGATGGTCACAAGTTATACTCACAACGCGAGGCAACATGATTTTGACAAAACAAACCGATAATAGAAGACGAGAGTATCTTCAGTGTGCGCCAGCTTCTCCCGCAAGCAAGCACCGCACTCGACCTGTTGATCACCACCGCCCTCTTCATCCTCCGTTCACTCTTGCTTGCTTCTCGGTCCACCTGTCGCCTCGCCGCTGCGCACCACCTCCAGCACATCTCGCAGTCCCACGCACAGCTCCCCAATCGTAGCCGGCATCTCCATGCATACAGCAGGCGACAGCGTGAACTCGCCACGCTCGGTGTCGAAGTCTGCGGCACGCGCGATGTTCGGGATGTGCCTGTCGTCGCCAATGTAGCCGTAGACGAACTTCAGGTTCTCGATCTGGTTCTTCTTCGCCGATAGCGTGTGCTTCATCTTGATGTAGCCGTCACACACCGAGTACTGCTCAAGAGGGTTCATTAGTGCCGGTCTGGCTGCTCTCTCTCTCTCTCTTTGGCGCGGGTTGTCTGCTCTCACCCGGCGAATGCCTTGCACACTTCGGCCTCAACTGTACCAGTGCTTGCAACGGTCTCTCGCCGTCAGCTGCACCTCGCTCGCTTGAGCGGCGGCGACATCATCAAGATGCAGACCAGCAGCTTCTTCGTAGCTGCTGACGTCCTGCGCATCGCTTGGCACCGCCACTCAGCGCCTCTTCCGCGTCGGCCGTGCGTGGCGCTCCGCTCTGCCAAGGAGACCAAGGGCAACCAGATCAAGCACTTGATGCGCACTTCGCTGTTGCGCTCCTCGCCAGATCGCCAAATTGTCTCAACCGGTTTTTATGTGTAAAACTGGTTGTGACGAAGGCGAAGACTGTCCAGCAACAGACGACGAGGTTATGCTCGATGTTGACGGACTTAGCGAAGATCGCGACGAGGAGACGCCAGATGCTGATATCGACGAGGAGATGCTGATCCCAGAGCAGCAGATCGTCACTTCTCCGAACACCAGCGTGCTGTCCGTTCCCAGGATGGTCATCAGATCGTCGCCTCCCCGAGGAGTGTGCTGTCGGCTCCAATCTTCGACTTCACTACTATGCCTTCGACGGCGATCGATACGGCGATCGTGTCGTCCTCGTCCACCCTAACGGCCCGACGAAGATGGTGCTGTCATGTGTGACTGTCGACGCTCTGTACCCCGCGAGGTTCCCCCATCCGAGCTCGTCGAGAGAGGTGACCAGTCTACTGCCATCCCGCCCCTCCGATGCTTCTCCCGTGCTCTCCTACTCTCTGCTCCGTACAGTGTGAACCCTCAGCAAGACACGGGCTACGTTCACTCAGTCAAGAGTATCTTCTCGACCGAGCACCTGCTGATGTTGCCGATCAACTGCCTCTCCGGCCCCTATCGTACGTCACTCTTCGAGCGAATCTGGGTTGTCTGTCTGTGCTGTTGACCTACCGATCTTGGTGTTTGCTGCTTGCAGATAACAGAAGCAATCAGCATGGTGGCTGACTGTGAGAACACGTGCGTCATCGCGCTCGTGGACAACGCCATGGCGAACAAGTGGTGGTCGACAGTGTATGATCTGTCGTCTCGAGTCCAGGTGTACACGCTGATCATCATTGTCCACGCCAAGCTCGTCGTCTGCGATGATCGACTGGTGCAGATCGGTGCGTTCCTGCATCCTCCTTTGTCGTGGCATCCCGAGCAGCTCGCCGAGGTGCTCGGCGCCTTACCCGGTGACGTCGATGTGATGCTGAGCCAGGGTCCCCGAATATGACGTTTGCCGGCTCGTTCAAGAACGGAGAGATCGCCTTCCTCTCGAACTACGGCTCTCAAGTTCGCGGACAACCTCACGCGCTTCGAGTTATGCTCGCGAGACCCGATGCTCATTCAAGCGCATTCGATGTTGCGTATGGTGTGGGTGTGCCGGGAAGCACTGCCGATGCAAGTGCCACGCAACAAGGGCGAAGCGCGTCGCTCGACATTTGCACGAGCCCACGCAGCTGCAGATGTCTACGAGGGTTCGATAGTGATAAAAGCAAGTTCGCAACAATACTCGCTTTTATCACTATTCAGCTCGTGGCGATGGCGAACGCGACGAACGCCACGCTCAACGTGCGCGAGCTGCTGGAGCTCGAGAGGCAGCTGTACCAGGAGAGCGTGGACCGCGTGGCCGCGCAGTTCGCGGAGCTGCAGCGCGGGGAACTCGAGGACTTCGTGCGCCGCTGCGCGCCGTTCGCCGCCGACCAGCGCGCAGAGGCGGCTGCGGCGCTCGCGCGGCGGCGGCTGGCAGAGAGCAACGGCCGCGACCTGCGCGCCTTCGAGCTCAAGCAGGCGGGCGACGTCTTCCAGGCCAGTGGGAGGCTGGGATCTGGTCGGTTGGCGGTGTGGGGGACTCACAGACGGACTGCTGGGACTGCTGGGACTGCTGGGACTGCTGCAGGCGCAGAGTCGGGAGCTCAAGCGGACGCTGCTCGCCGCCGCGCAGCAGAAGCTCGCGGCGCTCGAGGCCCGAGCAGCAGCAGCTGCTGCTGCTGCAAGAGCTCCTGGGGGTGACGATCCAACAGATGAACCGACGGCGGCCCGGATCCGAGAGGCGGAGGAGCTGGCAGCGATGGCGCTGGAGGACGCGCGGACGACGCGCGAGGCGCTCGAGAGCGCGCTGCACGAGACGCGGCGCCGCGTCTTCGCGGCGTTCAACCTGCAGCACGTAGCCGACGCGATCCCTTCGGCGGCGGCGGTCGCGGCCGACGTGTTCGGGGAACTCGAGCGGCTCCGGCGCAAGCGCGAGCAGCTCACCGCAGCGCCGCCGGACGGTGCGACGCGCCTGCTGCTGCTGTTGCTGTCGCCACGCTGCTGGGGAGCTGCTGAGCAGAGTTCGGTGCTCGTGCGCGCGTGCGTCCACAGCGGTACAGGTGCAGGTGGACGTGGACGCGCAGGAGCTGACGATCGAGGCGGCGACGTTCCGCCCGGAGGACTTCGTGGTGCTCTCGTCGCAGCTCTCGGACGAGGACTTCTACGGTCAGATCGTGGCGCTCGACGCCGCTCATGTCCGCCTCGTGCTCGTCTGCGGCACGGCGGCGCGCGCGTCGCTTGCCGCGCTGCGTGCCGGACGGTGCGCGCTGACGCTCCAGCCGCCGCCGTCGCACCTGGCGCTCTTCGACGAGCGCGAGATCGTGGGCACCAAGCGGATGCGGCGCGCGTCTCAGCTGCGTACGTCAGCTGCGTGTGCGGCTGAGGGGCCGAGGAGTGCTGACACTCACTGGTGGGCGATGGGTGATGGTCATGCAGGCAAGAGAGGGAGACGCCGACGCACGGTGGACATCCGCCGTGCGTTCTAGCGACTGTAACGTGGTTGGGGGAAGAAGCTGTTGCTGCGCGTCACTGCGTCTTCTTATTGTCATCGTCGCCGTCGGCCGCGTCACCGCCGCCGATCGGCCGGAAGGTGTTGACGAACGTGTAGCGCGAGAAGGCGACGAAGAGGCGGCGGTACCACACGAACTGGCTGCGGTGCAGGGCCATGGCCGCGTAGTTCCACCACGGCTGGCAGAGGAACACGAACGCGCCGTTGGCGCCGAGCGTCCACGTGGACACGGCGGCGTCCACCACGCCGATGTACTTGCGCGCGAGACTTGTGCTCTCGAGCCCCCACCCGCGCACCTTCGTCGCCGCCGCCGCCGTCCTCGCAGCGCCAGGCGCCTCGCAGCGCGCGTGCTGCTCCCGGATCGCCGCCTTCACGCCGTGGTGCACTGCGATGTGGTTCGGGTGGCCCGACACGCCGTAGTCGTCGAAGGTGAACACCTGCAGCAGCAGCGCCACGAACGCCACCGATCAGCGAACAGCGCGTGCTGCGTGCGTCGCGGCATCTCACTCTCCCCACTACTACGCGACGCACCGCGCTGACGCCGCGCTCGTCCATGTACGCGAGCACGAGCTCCGCGACGCGGCGCTCGTCCCACGCCGTCTGCATGCCGTCCTGCAGCGCCGGCTCCTCCAGCACGCGCACGTTGGCGGCCGCGAGCCCCAGGAACGCCGCGCACGCGTGCAGCTCGCGCTCGCGTGTGGCACCGAGGCCGTCGAAGTTGCCGCGCGAGAGGCAGAGAAGGTGCAGCTCCCACTCGCTCGGCGCGTCCACGAGCGAGCGCACGAGTGGCAGGAAGAACATGCTCTCGTCGTCCGGGTGCGCCGTCACGAGCAGCGCGCGCTTGATACCATTGGCGGCGTCGCTGGGGGGAGGCGCCGCGCGTTTCGGCGCGCTTGAGCACGCGACGAGCACGCCCGCGACCAGCAGCAGCGCGTTCAGCGCCAGCAGGAAGAGCTTGATCATCTCCAGGAGCTCCGCGCCGGCGTCGTCGACGTCAGCACCAGCACCAACTCCATCATCAAGATCACTCATTTTCACGATACTTAAATGCCAATTGGTGTCGAGACTGATACCAAACTCAGCAGCTCCTCGAAGCGCGAGCGGAACGCCGCTGCCAAGTTGGCGATCTGCGAGTTCGCGTGCAGCTCGAGGCTCGCAATGTGGTTCCGAAGCCGCTCGCTCGTCACTTCCGCGAACGCGCTCGAGTCGAGCAGGAAAAACGCGATCGCGAGCGCCGAGAGCAGCGCGCGCAGCCGGACGCCGTCTCGCCGACCAGTGATCGAGTCGTGGGCTTCCTCGACGCTCCAGATGTAGGGCTCCACGAGCGCGAGGCCGTCTCCGGCTATGAAAGCGCGCTGGAGTTCCGGGTCCGCGATGCAGTTGCAGATGCCTCCGAGCGCGAACTCTGCGAGCTGCTGCTGCTGGCGGCGGGTGCCATTCGATACCGTAGACTCTCGCTGCTGCTGCTGATCGCTCGGATGTGGTCGCTTTCTGCTGCTGCCCGCAGATTCTTGCGGCGGGCTTGCTGCGAACGCTTCGGCGCCGCGCAGGTCGCTGTCGAGCAGGTCGAGGAAGAGGTCCATGACCTGGAGCCGCGCCAGCGACGCGTAGTTGATGGGGTCGTACGCGAAGTTCGCGAGGTTCGCGACGATCTCTTCGCGCCGCAGCGTGTGGACGCTGCGCTGGTACTCGTCCACGAGCTGCTGCAGGAACTCGTGGCGCGGCGGCGCATCGCGGCCCTGGCGCGCCTGCAGCCGCGCGCGGGTCGACAGCATTTTCTCTCCAGGTACTGCTACTTGAAGGGATTGATACCAAAGTATCGATCTATTGGCCTACAGCTCCGGACCGAACCTCCTGCTCTGGAGCCGCGTGGTGCTCACGGCTCCGGGACGAACTTCGCGTACGGCTTGATCGGATTCGAGATCGACCTGCACATCGGGTTGACGCACGCCGGGCACTTGAGCGGGTACTGCGGTGAGTGCAGCGACTCCGAGTCCAGGTGAGTCTTCACGATGTCCGCCATGGCCGCGAAGAGCTTCGGCTCGTCGTTCAGCGACGGACAGCGCTTGAAGTGCTGGATGCCCGCCGCGTGCGCCTCCTCCGCGTACTCCACGTCAATCTCGAAGAGCGTCTCGATGTGGTCGGACGTGAACGCGATCGGCACGGTCAGGACGTGTCTAAGGTATCAGCCAAAGCGGTGGTAAACACGCGAAGCGATGATGACCAGCTCCCCCACTTGCGACACCAAAGTATCAAGACGCACCTGCGGCCCTGCGCGCCGAGCCCCTTGATGACGTTGCTCGTGCTCGGCCCCATCCACGGGAGGTACCCGACCTTGGACTGCCACGCCAGAATGTGCGGGTTGCTCTCGCCGAGCGCCTCCATCACGCGCTCGACGGTCGACGCGATCTCCTTCGTGTACGGGTCGCCCTTGTTCACGACGTTCATGGGTACCGAGTGCGCCGAGAACATGATCACGACCTTGCGTCGATCCGCCGGCGCGAACTGCGCGAGCCCGATGCGCACGCGCGCCGCGACCGCGTCGACGTAGCCCGGGTGGGTGTTCCATCTGCACCGTGAGCGACCCCGTGAGTGAGCGGCGAGAGCGACGAGAGCGACAGCCAACGAGCCAGCGCACCTGTCGATGAGCGACCACTGGAAGGCGCTCGTCATGTCCAGGCGCTCGAGCTCGCGCCAGAGGTGGTTCATGCTCGAGCCCGTCGTCGTACACGACCACTGCGGGTACTGCGTGTCCGCGGGCCGCCGCTCGCGTCAGCGCCACGCAACAAGCAGCAGCAGCCGCCGATGACGCGCACGCACCTGCGAGAACGCGACCGCGCGCGTGACGCCGTCTGCCTTCATCTGCTTGAGCGCCGCCTCCGTGAGCGGGTTCGCGTACCGGAACACCGCGTAGTGCTTGTGCGGCGCGCTCTGACGCCCCGCGCCGAGCACTCGTCAGCCGCCCGCACGCGCCGAATCGACTGCCGCAACACACGCACGCACGCACGCACCTCCGGGCGGATCTCGTCCAGGATGCGGCACATGTGCTCGCCCTGCACGTTGGTCCACT
Organism: Globisporangium perplexum; assembly: GCA_023333865.1. Taxonomy (NCBI): domain Eukaryota; phylum Oomycota; class Peronosporomycetes; order Pythiales; family Pythiaceae; genus Globisporangium; species Globisporangium perplexum. The sequence continues at coordinate 19,365 of JAASFS010000192.1, read as the reverse complement.
TGAGGATGGGCGAGCCGCCGCCGATGGCCGCGTACTGGTCGGTGATCTTGGGCGTGCGGCGCTTGGCGACCCAGGGCCCGACGAACGGCTGCGCGGGGCCCATGGGGATGATCTCCGGGTCCGTGAAGAGGTTCGTGAGGAAGCCCTGCACCTCCGGCAGCGTGGACGGGCCGCCCATGTTGAGCATCGCGACGGCGGTGGGTGCCCGGCGCGTGGCAGCGACGGCAGCGGCGGTGACCATTGTATCTGCTGGTAGTGAAGAAAACGGAGGAGAAGGAGCTCTGCAGCGGATCGCCGGAATCGCACTGTGCGCGTGTCGTGGAGCGTGGCAGGCGGGCGGGCGAGCGAGCAGCGCAGAGATCTGCTGGCGGCGCTGAAGGTTCGGATGTGATCTTCAGCAACCGGATGGCAACCATACTTGCGGGTAATTACGATAATGAGCAGAGAGAATCAGCGGATTCCGACGAGTGACTCGTTAACTGTGTCGGAGGTGGAGAATTCGAGGGGAATTAACACAGGCATCACGCCACACCTCCAACAGCGACGATGTCCGCCCGAAAGCAGCGGAGCTGCTCCAGCTCGAGTGCTCGGCGGCTGGCTCGAGCTCGCCGACGCGCCTCTCGAGTCGGGGCACTGGCAGGAAGCTCCCTGCAGGCGCGTGGCGTCCGAACCGAGACCTGGAGTGCGGCGACACCGGATGGCGCTGGCGCGAACAGAGTTCAGCTTCCCGACAGCAGCGACGAAGCTGCAACTTGCAACATCTCGGAGTCGACCGTACGAAGTTACACACAGTCTTGAATCAACCGCTGTATTCACAGTACCGGAACCTACCTACTCCTTCATGCTCGGAGCATCGAGTCTCCGATACACACATACACACACTACAGTGTGCACACTTGCACTGGAGTAAGTCCTCGCACACACCCTCCTGCCGTCACACCACACCGCGCTGCTGATCGAGCGATCAAAAGTCTTCGCGCAAGTCGAGCGCAGCCACCCAAGACCTGTAGCAGTCCAACTCGCGATGGATGTCGTACTTCTTGCGCCGCCTCTCCTCGCGCGCCTCGATGTTCGCGAACGCTTTCAGCGTCGCGATCACCCTCGAGAGCGGCGGCCGCATCGCTGGGTCCGGCCGACACAGACTCGCGACGAAGCTGCGTTCCGGGTGGTCCATCCCGTTCGGGAACGCCGGCAGCCGCGGCAGAAACCGGCGCATCGCGTCAGACGCCACTTCGCTGTTGTTCTCGCACAGCCACGGAGTGCCGCTCGTCAGCACCTCGAGGAAGCACATCCCGAGCGCGTACACGACGGACGCCGTCGACGCCGCGCCGCCGCGCACGACCTCGGGAGCGCGCCAGTCCAAGCAACCGGCTCCTCGTACTGCAATGCAAGCGCCGAGCGCGTCGATCTTCACGCGCTCGTCCTCTGTCACCCAGACGTGCTCGCCTCGGAGGCAGTCGACGAGGATGCCGTTGTCGGCGAGGTGCCGAAGCCCAAGCGCGACCTCGTACATCCTCAGGAAGAGCCGGCGCTTACCCGTCTTCCGTTTCAGTTCCAGAAAGTCGGTGAAGCTCACGCTCTGCACGCGCTCGAAGACAGCGACGAACGGCGTCGACAGGAGACTCGCGCCGTGGAGCTTTGCCACATGCGGGTGTGCCAACGGGAAGCAGACATCGACGCCGCGGATGAACTGTTCGGCAGGTACATAGTGCGTAGTCGTCGTCACCGAGAGCTCCCCCCATTCTCCGACGGATCTCACGTGGCTGAGCGTGTCGGCGGGAGCAGCGCCGTGCACCATGCACTCGAGCCGCAGATCGTGTGGCGGGATGCACCACGCGAGCGGTTGCGCATCATCGCTGCAGTAGATCTCGAACGTGTCGAGGAAGCCCGCCATCATGGCCAACACGCTCGCGCTCATCGACTTGGCGTGAGCGCGCACGAAGTGTCGGAGCGCCGTCGCGCGCGCGAGCGGATCGTGTTCATCTCGGACGACATCCCACGACTTGCGCACCGCCAAGGCATCCTCGAGCTCTCGACGAGACGAAGCAAAGCGTCGTAGAAGATCGGCTTCGTCGTCGCTGTCGCGCTGCGACGAACGGCCGTCGCCACGCAGCAGCAGCTCGGGGAGACTCTCCAGCGCCGCGAGATCTACGCGCAAGCTGCGAAAGCGCTCCAGAATGCTCGGCATCGCGGTGAGCCGCTTGATGACGCAGCTCGATGAACACACGGACCGGAGCTGGGCGACGCGGAACACGGCTGCGACGAACGAGCTGAGCTCGGCGCGGCTGGGTCTCAACGAGAGCTGGTGGTAGATCCCGAGCAATCCCTCCACCATACGCCTCCACAGCTCCTGGAACTCGTGCACGCGCGCTCCGAACGTCTTCAGCGACTGCAGCGTCAGTGACACCAGCGATCCCCTGTCGCTGCTGAGCGCCTTGAACGGCGTCAAGCAGCCGGCGCTGTCGAGCAGTGCGAACGCGTCCTCGCTTCTCCAGTCGGCCGTGAGCGTCAGCAGCGTCTCGCCATCGTTCGCGACTGAACACGCGGACGCTCCGCCTTGAAGTAGCAGCTTCACCACGTCCAAGTGCCCCGAGCGAGCAGCGCTCAGCACTGGCGTGTAACCATCGTCGTCGACAGCATCGACGAGAGCGGCGTCGCATGGGTTCCCGCGGCCGTCGTCTCCAACCCCGACGCGTTCGCCACTGGTGTGGTGAACAGGTCGCCTCTGGTTGCCACCAGCGGCAGCAGGAGGCGACCCGCTGGCGTCGTCGCGCGTCGTAGCACCGTCGCCACTGCAGCCCCCAGTGTCCACGTGATACTGGATCATGAACCGCACCACCTTGAAGTGGCCGCGGGAAGCAGCGATGTGCAGCGGAGTCACGCCGCCCACGATGCTCGCGTTCCAGCTCGCGCCGTTGCGCAGCAGGAAGAACGCCTCATAGCCGTTCCCGCAGTCGGCAGCGGCGCGGAGCGAAGTGTCTCCGCGGACCGTGGCGGCGTTCACGCTCGCCCCCTTCTTCAAGAGTTTCGACATCAAGCTCACGTGAGCGCCACGCGTGGCAGCGAGCATCGGCGTTGCGCCGTCAGCAGCAGCAGCGCTTGCGTCCGCGCCGTTTTTCAGCAGCAAGTACGCAGCGGACGTGTTCCCAGTGACCACAGCCGCATACAGCGGCGTCGCTCCGTTTGCAGCCGCTGCGTTCGCGTCCGCTCCACTCTTCAGGAGTAGCGCCACCACATCGCAGTCGCCACTGAGAACCGCGGTGTACAACGGAGTCACTCGGAGCTCGTCCGCGCTCGCCGAGTTCACGAGCGTCACAAATGTCGCGTCCGCCAGCAGCAGCTTCATCATCGCGTCGCCCTTCTGCAGGGCAGCAAAGTGCAGAGGGTTCCATCCGTCCGCGTCGACCACATCGACTCGCGCTCCGCACGCGAGCAGAGCCGTCGCGGCCTCGACGTGATTGCTCCCAACAGCGTTGTGCAGCGGCGTTCGGCCGCGCCAATCCACAGCCTCGACGGCGGCGCCAGCTCCGTGCGTGCAGAGCAGATCGATGACATCGGCGCTTCCTTGCCGGGCGGCGAGGTGCAGTAGCGTGGATCCGTCGCTCGTCACCTGCCGCAGACTTCCGCCTCGCTTGATCATATCCGACACTGTGTCAACGGAGCCCGACGCGATCGCCATGCGAAGCGAAGTCGTCTTCCGCTCGCTCGAGCTGCCCGCGTCGAGCGCCGGCGTGCGGTCCAGAAGCGCCGCCACCACCTTGCCATGGCCCTCTGCGCTGGCGACGTCGAGCGGGGTCAGGCCTCTCCGATCTCGCGTGCTCGCGTCCGCGTCGTTCGTCAGCAGCAGCTCCACCACGCCCATGTCGCCGCTCTCAGCGGCACTGTGCAGCGAGGTCTGGCCGGCCCCATCGGCTACGAACACATCAGCTCCATGCGCGAGCAGCATCCGCACCAGCTCGATGTGACCCCGCTCCGTAGCTCCACGCTTTGATGTTCGGTCCTTGTGGCTCGCAGCGCCACGCTTCGTCGTTCGGTCCACCTGGTTCACAGCGTCGACCTCCTCTTCCGGTGCGATCGGCTGCGCCACCCACTCCGACAAACGTTCCTCCATCATGTCGAAGTAGGGAGTTCGGAGGCTCCAGGTCGCGGTGCCGATCTCCGGCTCCGATGTGAACAGCGGCACTTGGCCCTTTTGGTTCGTAGCGTCGACCTTCGCTTCCGGTTCGAACACCAGCGGCGTCATCAACTCCACGAAGCCTTGGTCGGCAGCGTCGAAGTACGGAGTCTGGCGGCTCCGGGTCGCGGCCTCTACCTCCGGCCCCGACGCCAGCTGTAGCTTCATCACCTCCATGACAGCTCGGTCGGTCGCGTTGAAGAGCGGCGTTCGGCCCTCGTGGTTCACCGCATCGACCTTCGCTCCTGCCGCCAGCAGTAGCTTCACCGACTCCACGACACCTCGGTCGATCGCGCTGAAGAGCGGGGTTCGACCGCTTTGAGTCGCGGCGTCGACGCGCGCTCCTGCCGCCAGTAGCGCGTGCACCACCTTCATGCAGCGCTGCTTTGCTGCAACGTACAGCGGCGTCTTGCCCTTGGCGCTGGCGTCGTCGACACCCGCACCGGCTGCGAGTAGCACCTTCGTCGTCTTCTCGTACCCGCGCTTCACAGCAGCGAACAGCGGGGTCTTGCCGTCCGCGCACGCCGCGGCGACGTTCGCTCCGAACGCCAGCAGCGCCTTCACCGTCTGTGTGTGACCGTGTCGAGCAGCCACGAAGAGCGGCGTCGCGTCGCTCGCATCTCGCGCGTCGACGCCCGCTCCCTCTTCCAGCAGCAGCTTCGCCGTCTCGACGTGGCCGCGCTGCGCCGCGAGACGCAGCGGTGTCACGCGCTTCGCGTCGAGTGCCTCCACAGCGGCGCCTTCCGCTAGCAGCAGCGCTGCCACTTCGTACCGGCCCTCGAGCGCGGCGGCGTGGAGCGGTGTCCGACCCTTCTTGCTCGCTAGGTCGACGGTCGCGCCGGCGCACACGAGCAGCGCCGCGATCTCGAGCCGGTTGCTCGCGGCAGCCATGTGCAGCAGGGACTCGCCGCGCTCGTTCGCTGTGTCGGGCGACACGTCCGCGGCGAGCAGCGCGGACACGAACGGCTTCTTCCCGCGCTGGATCGCCCAGCGCGCCGCGCTCACGACCGACTCGGCGTCGCACTTGTCGAGCACCAGCCGCAGCATCTCCTGGCCGTAGCCCGCGGAGGCGTGAAGCAGTTCGAGGGTGTTATACTCGTCCACGAGCTCGCTGAGACGCCTCGCTGCCAGGAGCTCCTCGACGATGGCCAGGTGGCCGAGCTGGCACGCAACGAGCAGCACGCTCGGGATGGCGTAGCCCTTGAGCGCTGGCTTGCCCTCCAGCAGCGCGACCACAGCGTCGACGTGGCCGCGCTCCACCGCGATCTGCAGCGGCGTCTTTCTGTCCCTGTCCCGGATATCCATGTTCGGCCGCCCGCGCAGCAGCGCGCGGATCACGTCCGCGTAGCCCCACGTCGCGGCGATGTGGAGTGCCGTCTGAGAGCGATAGCCGCACTCGTTGATGGGGGCTTTGAACCAAAGCAGCGGGCCGATGACGTCGGCGCGGTCGTGGCGCGCCGCGAAGTGGAGGATGAGGTGCATCGGGAAGCCGCGGCCGGCCACCATCAGGTTCGACAGGCGGAGCTGGTAGCTCAGCAGCACCGTCTTGTCGAAGTACTCGTGCAGATTCACCGCGCTCACGGTGCAGTCGATGGTGTAGTAGGCGCTGTCGTTCTCCTTCACGAACTCGTCCGGGAGTACGTAGTACGGCGACAAGTACTGTTCGTATCTGGCAAAGAGCTCGCCCTCTCTGCACGTCGCCATCTCATGGAGCCTGGCCACGGGCCCCATAGCCTCCTCCTCCACCTCCACCTCCTTGACTCGCTGCCGTATCCGCGTCTTCATAGCGCTTCTCAGAGTGCTTCTCGAGAGCTCTTCTGGGAGGTCGTCGGCCGCTTCACGCTGGAAAGCTCCGACGCACGTCGCCATCTCCTCGAGTGTGAGTACGGGCCCCACATCCTCTCCCTCCTTCTCCTCCATCGCTGCTCCGCGCCGCCGCCGTCGCTGTCGCGTCCTCAGCGAGCTGCTCGGGAGGTCTTCGGGCTGCCGGAGGTCTTCGGCTGGAGGCGGCGGATTCGGAAATGGTCGAATGAGAGGTCATAAATGCGAGATCTTTTGCGAGCGAATTTCGCGAACACCGAACTCGTGTGCGTCGTGCGTATCCGTTTGGAGCCCACCAGCAAGCACCTTCGGCGCCACAACACCCCAGCTGAACGCCACCGCCGCCACACTCGAAGCAGACGAACGCAGCGCTTCGTGCTCGTGATCTCGCGCTTGATCAGCCTTCAAGGAGCGCCAGAATCAGGATCTATCCCTCAAACTCTGAGTCGTACCATAAATACGGTACGACGTACCGCACTTCATATATTCAGCTTGGGGAACTCATCTCTTCCTGCATACTGGATCCCATACGAAAAAGCGCCGCTAAGCTCAGCACTCCAGCATGCGCGTCGCCGCCGTCGTCCGCGGCGCTGCGCTCGCGCTCGTCCTCGCGGCCAGTGTGTACACGACCTCCACTCCTGTCGACGCGTCGGCCGTCACCGCCGGCGCGCCGGAGCACCTCACGGCCGCGGGCGGCGAGTGCGTGCGCCTCTTCCACTCGAAGGGCTCGGTCGGCTGCCGCTCCCGCTCGGACACGGACCTGGCACCGCTCTTCCCGCTCACGTCGGCCGCGGAGCTCGCGCACTTCGCCGCCGGCACCGCCGACCACCAGGAGAGCGACGTGCAGTACGCGCTCGTGCTGCCGGAGAGCGCGGTGGACGTCGCCACGCTCACAGCGGCGCACACGCGCGTCGCCGGGCTCTTCGTATACCCGGACGCGGCGTCGAACGCCACGTCGTTCGCGTCCGCGACACCGCAGGGTGCTGGCACGGTGGACGGCGCACTAAACCCGTTCGCGGACGCCAAGGTGGCCTGGAACGCCGCCGGCAACGGGCTGCAGGAGCAGAGCCTGCCGTTCCCGGTCGTGCTGCTGCAGGACGCGGCCACCGCCGCGCAGTTCGTCGCGCGCGCGCAGACGAACACCAAGGCCGGCGCCGGCGCCACGTACAAGGCGTCCATGAAGTTCTACTTCGGGCCGGAGAACATGGACTCGCGCCGCTGCCTCGCGTTCCGGAACGTCTACGACCAGGAGTCGCCCAAGTGCGACCCGATCGGCGGCCAGAGCGCCTGGGCGGTGCGCGGTGACCGCGCCGCCAACGAGACCGTGCTCGCCATGACCGGCATGGACGCGTCGGGGCTCTCGCACGTGCTCGCACCGGGTGCCAACACCGCGGCGTCCGGGCTCGTGGCGCTGCTCGCGGCGGCGCAGGCGCTCCGAGTGGTGCCGGACGCCGAGCTGGCCAAGAAGATCGTCTTCGCGGCGTTCCAGGGCGAGAAGTTTGGCTTCGTGGGCTCGCGCCGGTTCCTCGCCGACCTCCAGCAGTTCACGAAGAACCCGAGCGCGTGCGCGTTCCCGGTCGCAGGCTCCGTGTCGCCGTTCGGCGCCGACTTCTGCACCGAGCCGATGTTAAGCTCAACCGAGTTCGCCAAGCTTTCGCTCGCGAGCATCTCGTACGCCATCGCGGTGGACCAGGTCGGCATCCTGCCCAAGTCGGGCAACTTCACGGTGCACGTGAACCCGCACAGCGCCAAGACAAACGGCTCGACGGCGCTCGTGGACGCAATCCTCAAGGCGCCGTCGGCGGCGTCGACGTTCGCGGTCGGCTCGACGGGCTCGCTGCCGCCGACGCCGCTGCTGTCGTTCGTGAACGACGCCGAGTACGGTAAGAAGGACCTCGTCGGCGCGGTGATCGCCGGGTACGACAGCGCGTTCTCGAGCGCGGCGTACAACTCGCGCCACGACGTGGTCGAGCTGCTCGACGTCGCGGCGGTCGCGAAGGCGTCGCAGGTGCTGGCGGAGACGCTGTACACGCTCGCGGCGAAGACGCCGTCGAGCGACAAACTCAAGGAGATCCAGGTGGACAAGCAGCTCGTCACGCAGATGCTGACGTGTGTGTCCTCGGACTGGCGCTGCGACCTGATGACGAACTACTCGATGCCGGTGGTGAAGACGCTGATCGACTACCTCACGATGAAGCCGACGTCGTGGCCGTCGTACCAGAAACCGGTGACGCTGTACCCGGGTCCGCTGAACTCGAACCGGCAGATGCTCGTGAAGAAGATCGTGTCGAGCTCCGACGCGGCGTTCTTCACGGTCTACAACCAGACGTGGTCCGAGGACACGGACCGTGTGAACCTCTTCCCGAACGCGTACGAGATGTTCACGCGCGCGTTCCTGGCGTCCGCGATGCAGGACGCGGCGGCAGCCAAGGCGGCGAAGGCGTGCACGAAGAACCAGGAGTGCGAGAGCGGCGGCAAGGGCATGGAGTGCGTGTACCCGGGCGTGTGCGCGCCGCAGAGCGCGTACTTCCACTTCGCCATGTCCCCGGGGCTCCAGCGCACGAAGCAGCTCGGCATCTACACGGTCGTGGACGAGACGATGCCGCTGTGGACGGAGCCGCAGTGGGCCGGCGACATCGGCAGCTACGTGTTCCCGGACCCGGGCGGCCTCATCGGCTGGCTCTCGCTGCTCATCGGCGCCGTGGTCACGGTCGTCGGCGTTGTGCTCGCTCGGCTGTTCCTCAAGAGCGTGGAGAAGATGAAGCTTCTCTAGACCGGGTGGCGGTGCTGTCGCGCGCTCCGGCGGTCGATCCCGAGCCATGAAGACAACGCATGCGTGTATGATCTCCGTCCCGGTCGCCGCCCTGTCTCGCTGCAAACAGGACACGAGGACGCGAGGCGAGGCGAGGTGAGCGAGAGGTGAGGTGGTCGTGTGGAGAAGGTGCTATGTTACTTGGTGCTGCGCGGCTTCGCTGTCGTCTCCGCAGTCGTCAGTCGTCGACGGCGTCGCCCTCGAGGACGTCGCCGCCGTCGTCGCCGTCGTCGTCGTCACCGTTGCCCGCGACGCCGATCGGCGCGATGTCGGCGGTGCCGTAGCACGCGCAGTCGCCCTCGCACGCGAAGCACGCGACGAAGATGATGCTGAGGAAGAGCAGGAAGAGCACCATGTCGGTGTAGAAGAAGACCATGCCCTGCATGTACTCGTCCGGCGAGAGGCGCTCGTTCATGCAGGACGCGTCGTAGGCGAACCACATGACGAGCAGCAGCATGGCGCCGAGCGAGGCGCTGTACTGGATCTTGGAGACCACGTCCTGCATAAAGACGAAGTAGACGACGAGCGAGCCGAGGAGCGCGAGCAGGTACCCGGCGAGGATCACAACCGGGTAGCTGATGAGCACGGGCGGCGCGCTCTCGCTCGTGGGCTTCTTGGTCACGAGCGTGCAGAGCACCGTCGTGAGCGCCATGATGCAGAAGAGGAAGCTGAAGATGAAGATCGACGCCTTGGTCTCGAAGAGGTAGTCGCAGCCGGCGAAGAAGAGGCTCTGCGTGACCGTGTACACGCTCAGCACGACGAAGTTGAGCGGAAAGCGGTACTTGACGAGGTAGAGCCACAACAGCGCCACGACCATGGCGAGGAACGCGACGAAGGTGAAGTGCCACTTGGAGAACACCGGTCGGAACGCGGTGACGACCGCCGGCGGGTAGCTGAAGCAGCAGATGAGCGCCACGACCGCGAAGAGCTGGATGGAGAAGATCGCGAAGAGCTTGCGCCGGAAGCCCTGCTGGATCACGACGGGCATGTGGATGACCGCGAACGGGTCGTTCATCGGGTTTGACCCGGTCTGGAAGACCGAGAGCGAGATGATCGTGCGCGACTCCATGATGTTGGCGTCGAACTGCCCCTTGACCATCTCGAAGAACTTCATGTCCTTCTCCGTCGCCTTGCCTGCCGCCTGCTTGTCCTCGAGGTGCCGGATCAGGATCGAGCCTCGCCGGTAATGCGCCGGACCCTTCTCGTCTGCGTCCGACGTCACGAAGAGCTTGGTGACCTGGTGCAGCAAGGACCGGAGCGAGCCCTTGGACTGCGCCGCTGGCGATGATCGTGGTGCCGGCATCGTGCCGGTCGCCGGACTGAGCTCGTCAACGTCCGGGAGCACCTCGTGGGGCTGGTGCGACCCGGCCCATGTGTGCGTCTGCTGGCTATTCCGCCTCACGGTCGCGGACGTAGTCGAGGGCTCGAGCGATTCCTCCGGCACCACCGCGTTGTCTGCCGTCATATCCATCATCGCGGAGCGACGCGCGCGAGCTCGACAGTCTAGTGTACCAGCCCTCCGAGCTGTCGGAATGGCGAGACTTCGGACGACCGACCTCGTGCTACCAGCGGAGCGTTTGATGTTACGGAGCGTTCTGGGCGGCCGATTTAGAGCACGTCGGTCGACTTCGACTTCGTCGACAGCGTGCCGTGGATCGTCCTTGCGATCTATGTTGCCTCGAGACTTGAAGACGGGCTTTCCCCGTGACCAGGTTCGGACACGAGCGCTGGCCTCTCGCATGATCCTGGCTGCAAGCTCCGCGCGATTCCGAGGCGCGTCGTGTTGATCGCTGCGTTCCTGTCGCGATTCCAGTGCTGCAGTGCATGGCATAGGTAGGCTGATCGATCCACTCGCTACCGCCGACGCGAAGGTTGGTGGGGACAGCGTCGGCTTCGCATCTCGAGCTCCAGCAACTCCTGTTCCCGAACGCGACAGTCGTGCGTTGGCTGGGTGGTTGTGCTGTGGAACGGGGCACTCAGCCGCGTTGTGGAGTGCTTTCACTTAGTAGCAGAACGAACCGCATCCGTCCTTCCGATCTGGAAGCGCGCTCCCGTGTTCGTCCGCATGAACACGTTGCAGCGACTCAGCACACAACAGATGCAGAGTTCGGGTGCGAGGGTCAGGAGTTATCGTTGCGCACACCACAAGATCACCTGTAGGCACCGCCACGGCAACAAGGAGAGCAGGACTCGCCATCCGCGCCGCCATCCGCGTCACCAGATCGACAGATTTGGTGCCGGATGACGAAGCGGAGGGGGGAGAGGTGGACCCGAGACCACGTCGACTGTGTGCCTCAGTCGCGCGTGAAGGAAGTCGAGCTCTTTCTCGTGACTCAGTCCGCGCTCGAGTCGGAGCAGAGCATGTGTGGTAGCTGGACCGAGTACAACACGGTGGTGTGAGTAAGTACGCCCGACGGAGCTGTCGAATCGAATGCCAGTCGTGTTCAATGAGAGAGAGAGAGAGAGAGAGAGAGAGAGAGAGAGCACGTTTCGGCCGGACGTTCGGACGTGGCGACGCGAGCGTCAGCAACACGCTGACTTTCGTTGATTGACGCGGACTTCAGCGTCCTCCGCCGGCGTCGCGCGAACTGGTGATTTGGCGGCCGCCGAAGCTCTCGTCCAGCACACCAACGAGCCTGCGTGGCCGCGAGCGGCGCACCGAGCGGGGGCCAAGACAAGACGATCTTTTGCTGCCGCGTGCGAGTTGCTCGCGAACGCGAGTACGCGAGAGTATTCGGGATGTCTCTGCAACATCCAGACGATAGTACACTGAACAGTCTCTCATCCCCCTCTTTTATCATTGTCCATCCTCTGTATTATGCGAGTTATTACAAACACCAATACAGATACTCCCTCTCTATACTCTCAAAGTCCATGAGTCTGCAAAGTTGAGAGGCCATGAGAGGGAGCGAAAAGTTTCAGGTGCGCTCCTCTTCCTCGTCATTCTCCCAGTTGCCGACGACATACGAGCAGCTCCAGCAGTAGCCGACGGGCATACGCTCATGACGGACGCCAAGCTCCTCGCAGAGCCGGCGCCGGCGCCGCCCGCCATGTCCCCCTCCGCGTCCGCCGCGAAGCCGACGCGCGGCCTGCGGCAGAAAGTGCTCGACGAGCTCAAGAGCGTGCGGCGCAAGTCGGACAAGCAGACGCCGGCGAGCACGCCGCTCGTAGAGCCCGCGAGCCACGCGGTGGTGCCGCCGCCGCTCGTGCTGAACCCGCCGATGGTGCCGACCGCCGCCTCGCCTGCCGACGACGAGGACGCCAGCGGCGGGCGCCTCTCGAGCGGGCAGCTATCGCCGGGCATCGGCGCGCCGGGGAAGCCCCGCGGCTGCTCCATCTGCGAGCGCTCGTTCACGGTCTTCCGCGCCAAGCACACGTGCAAGGTGTGCGGCAGCCGCATCTGCGACGACTGCAGCAAGAGCCGCGTGAAGCTCCACCGGCGCCTCGAGCGCAAGAAGGGCTCGCGCCTCTGCGACCCGTGCGCGCGCAAGTTCGCGAACGGCGCGACGCCGCCGCTCATGTCGCCCGGCGCGTCGCCCATGCTCGTGCCGCAGAACGGGCTGCTGCTGCGTCGCCACTCGGTGCCGAGCCAGGCGTTCTCGCGCGCGCTCGTCAGCGGGTCGCCGCCGCCGCCGTCTACGAAGCAGCCGGACGAGGGCCACGCGCCGCCAGCTGCGGCGGCCAGCGAGGACCGCGGCAGCGCCGCTGCATGCGCGCCGACAGCCGGCGGCGAGGCGAAGAAGCCAGCGCCGCACGCCTCGCACCTGCGGCTGCGCCACTGGCTCTCGCTCGCGGTCGTCTCGGCGCTCGTGTGCCTGCGGCTCGCCGTCGGCAGCGCGAGCGGCGACGTCGCCGGCGCGTCGCTCTCGCTCTTCGCGGCGCCGCGGCTCGCGCTCGCGCGGGGCATCGACAGCTTGCTGTCGCTCAAGCTCCTGGGCTGCTACGTGCTCGGACTCGCGGTGTTCGACGAGGTCGTGCGCGCGAAGAACCCGCGGCCGGCGGGCAGCGTGCGTCGCCGCCGGCGCACGCGAAGCCGCGCGGCGGGGCTCCCGACGCCCCGCGCGATGACTGCGGCGTCGCCGTCGCCTCGCGACAGCGGCAGCCACGAGCCGGACGACGAGGTGCTGGAGGTGGACACGGGCGACAAGGTCGCCGCGAGCGGCTACAGCCTCGAGAAGCTCATCACGGTGCTCGAAGACACGGCGGTGACGACGCGCGCGGCGGACGGCGAGCTGCAGCTGGCGGCGTTCCTGGCGTGCTGCGAGGCGATCTGCGTGTTCGTGCTCGTGTTCGGCCGCGCGACGTCGTTCGCCGGCAGCACCGTGGGCGGCTACATCACGGCGATCTCGGCGAACCTGGCGAGCTGGCCGCCACCGGCTGCGAGCCCCGGGACGCCCTGGGCCGAGCTCAGCGTGCGCGCGCTGGTGGAGCGCGAGGTGGAGCTCAAGGTCGCGAGCGTGGGCGGCAAGAAGAAGCCGTCGTGCGCGCGCTGCGTGCAGCGGCTGCTCTGGTTCGTCGAGTTCGTCGAGGCGTGTCTGCGGTACACGCTGATCGAGAGCGCGGACGAGAGCTGCTCAGCCGGTGCGTCCAAGGCGTACGAGGAGACGATCGGGTCGCGCCACCCGTGGATCATCCGCAAGGGCGTCAACAGCGCGCTCGGCTCCATCCCGTCGCGCTCGGCGATCCTCGCGGATCTGAGCCTCGGCGCGCTGGCGCCGGACGCCGCCGTGGCGCGGCTCCGGGTGGCGCAGACGCACCTGCGCGCGGTCGTGGCCGAGATCCACCAGACGTTCAAGAAGCACGACCTGCTCGACATCAAGTAGAGCCATAGAGATTTTGTACATGGGAGAGGACAGCGAGAGAGGACGACGAGCGGCGGCGGCACCGGCGCCAAGGAAGCGCCGGTGCTGCTGCTGCTGACGACGAGGATGACGCGCGAGCAGCAGCACGACAAGTTAGGAGACGCGCGTGCAATAAAATAACTGTTCATTATGGTAAACGGACTCGGAGGGTGGTGACGAGTGGCGAGCGGCGGCGAAGGCGGTGCGAACGGCGGGGCTGCATCGTCATCAGGAGCGGACAGCGTTGCGGGCGGGCGGCTGCTTATGCCGACGCCGCCTGCTGCTTCTTCTGGTAGTCCGAGATCGCCGCCTTGATCGCGTCCTCGGCGAGCATGCTGCAGTGGAGCTTGACTGGCGGGAGCTTGAGGTGGCTCGCGATGTCCGTGTTCTTGATCTGGAGGCACTCCTCGACCGTCTTGCCCTTGAGCCACTCGGTGGCCACGGAGCTCGACGCAATCGCCGAGCCGCAGCCGAACGTCTTGAACTTCGAGTCCACGATCGTGCCGTGCTCGTCCACCTCGATCTGCAGCTTCATCACGTCACCGCACGCGGGCGCGCCGACGAGTCCCGTGCCCACGTTGCGCGCCGACTTGTCCATCGACCCCACGTTGCGCGGGTTCTCGTAGTGGTCGATCACGTTGTCGTGGTACCGGCGGCTCTGCAGCAGCTGCGGCGCAGGCAGCTGCGCGGCCGAGGCAGCGGGGCGACTCGCGAGCGCCGTGAGCGAGCGCTTGAGGGCCGAGCGCGCGAGCATGTTGTTCGGAGGAAGGGCTGGTGCTGTAGCTTCTTGAGCGGAGCGGAACGGAACGGAGCTTCTTGAGCAAGCGAGAGCTTCTTGCAGACTGGGGAGCTTTTTCCGTGTGTGGTGGGGGCAGACAAGGAGGGTCGCGATCGACTCTCGCATACAATATCCAAGATCTAGAAGCGAATCGAGCGCTGATTCGCAGCGTAATCAATCTTTTCTGCAAATGGGAAAGGGGTCGCGCGCGTGCCGCCAGCGAATCAGAGCTGCGGTGGTGGAAAACATGCTACACGCTAGTCCTGCTCGTGCTGTTTGAAAGGATGATGCATGTGATTGGCCAAACAGTTTGCTCGTTTAACATTTCGATAAAGTGCGATTCTTTTATCCGCTCGTCATTGTTGCGTCTCTTCACGAGCCTCCGAGCCATCTGCGCGCTCTGGACCCGACGACGACATGCCTGTGTCTGCGCCGCATGTCCTGCCACTTACCAGTCGCTGGCGACGGCGAGGACGAGCTCACGCAATGCACTGCGCTGCTTCGCTTCCCCAAACTCACACACACAACCTGATTAGCGATTGAGTTCTCAAGCGACAACATCATGACCGACGATCCAGAAGACGCAGCAGCGAAGGCATCCACCGCAGACGTAGCGCTCGACGTCTCCGACGACGACGGCTTCGAGATCGTGCTGAACGCCCACGCGGCTGCGACTCATGGCGACGACAGAGATCCGCGTCCAACGTATACGTGGACCGACGAGGTGCCGCCACAGTCAGCAGCAACAGCAGCTACTGCCGACCCAGTTGCGAGCGCACTGCTGTCCAGCAAGCTACGGCAGTTCACGAGCAAGCTCCAGATCCAACTCGAGGCGCGGAACCCGCTGCCATCGCTGTGCAGAGCGATTCAGGAGTCGCACCTCTCACTCGAGCACGACACGCTCGAGCGCAAGCTGTCACCGGGGTTCTGGGTCCCCTCGCCGCTGAACGCCGCAGCGATTGCGAGCAACGTTGACGGAGCGCGATTCAACGTGCCGAGCATACCGTCAACGCCGGTCGGCTTGAGACTCCGCAATCGGGACGATATGCTAGTCGCGAAGCTGCCACCTCCAGTGCAGCGCGCGTTTCGTCAGCGTGTGCTGCGGAGGCTTCTGGTCGTCAAGTGCGGCATCGCGACGGTCGTGTGCGCGTGCATCGCGCTGCTGCCATTCGATGCCTGGCGCCAGCAGCAAAGCGCGTCGCAGAGCTGGCTGCCACACGCCCTACTGAGCACCTGCGCAGTGCTCTACGCGCTCACACTGGGTCTTCTCTACGGCGTGCGCCACGACTTCCCGATCAACGGCGCGGTGCTCGTGTTCCTGCTGGGCGTCGAACTCTGCTGTGCACTGCTCTGGAGTCTGGTCGGGAACCTGAACGCTATCGCCGCCGGTAGCGCGCTGTACATCGCGATGCTGGCGGGGGTGTACTTGTTCGCGACGTGGCGCCGAACGAAGCAGACACAGAGCGACGACTTCGAGCTTCTGCATCCTCTGAACTCGGCCGTAGCCTCCGTTGCAGTCGCAGTCGCGCTCAGCAGCGCAGTGTACTGCTCCGGTTCGCTCCCAGGTCTGTCGAAGTCGTCGATCTCGCCGTGGACTTTCGCCGCCGTGCTTGCCAGAGTCACGCTCGCTGGGATCTGGACGGGGTTGACGCTGCACTGCATGTGCGCGTCGCTCGCGCCAGACGAGTACGCGCGGTGTCTGATCTTCTACCACAGCGACGCGTTCGTTGTGTGCTGTGTGGCGCCGTATCACTGGTGTCTCAAGCGCTGGCGAGCGGCGGCGAAAGCGCTGAGACGGAGTGCGTCGACGGCTCCGGCTCAGTCGTCGGAGCCGCTGGCCGAATCGTCATCGGAAACCACGAACGCGCCGGCGACGAGTGGTGCCGCTGGCAGAATGACCGACGGTGGAGTGGACGCCGACGATATCGGAGCACTGGAGGCGCAGCGCGTCCCGGAAGGCATCACGAGTCCGACGCGGCGCCGGAGCTCTGTCGTTGCGGTGGTGTGAGGCCGACCGGTCTGCCCTGTACGTGAGCAAGTGGATTGTGTGTCGTGTTGTAAACGAGCATGTTTGTTGATGGAGCTCGTGGGTGCCTCGACAGTGAGCATGAGCAGGTGCAAGTGTTCAACTTTGTCAGTCAAAAAGAATATGCATCAAATCAAGGTATATTTGCATGCAAGAAAATGCGCGAGCTCACCGCGTTTAGTGCTTACTACTGAGTGTGGCACCGTGTTATGTTGTCAAAACAGTGGCGATTCAAGAGTTCAGTTCACATTCAGAAGACATTCAGAAGACATCAGCGCGCGTCGATCGCAGCCGATTTCGGCGAATGCTCGTATTAGGCAGATTTGGCTTTTCAGTAGGCGGATGTTCCGATGGCGTGTTTGTTGTGTCTCTCAAAGTCACTAAACCAATCCGCAAGACCTGAAATAATACCAGATACACTATAACAACGCGCGAAAGAGCGGGACAGCCCTCGACCTCGTCACAATCGCCAGGCGGCGGCGCCAGGGAGCTTGTGGCGGCGAGCGAACAAGCGAGCGAACAAGCGAGCGCGGCGGCAGGCAGTGTGCATGGGCAGTGAGCGACCTCCTGCAGAACAAGGCAAACCAGCGATTAGGGAGTTAGTCAGTCGCCCACACTCTCTCTCGGCCCGGCCAAATCGCCACGCTCCTCCCGCGCCTAACGCCCAGCTACGACGACGAACCTCATGGCTGCGAGCCATGGCGTCGTCCGCGGGCGTCGCGGAGCGCGTCGACCGCCGCGCCGTCTGCTGCAGCAGCTCGTCGCGCTCGCGCTGCTGCTGCCGCTCTCGGTGCTGGCGGCGACCGCCGCTGACGCCCGCGAACTCAGTGACGTGAGCGGCGCGCTCACCTCCACCGCGACGCTGCTCCCGGCCGCCTCGATGACGGCCGGCGAGAGCACGTCGGCGCCGACGACCGCGCCGACGACCGCACCCACTACCGAGGTCGCGCGCGAGGCCGGCGCCGGCGCCGTCTCTGCCGACGACGCGGTGAACAACGCGCTCAAGACCGCGACGCCAACTGCGGCGCCGTGGCTGCCCGGCGCGACCCCCGAGGCGCCGGCTGTGACTCCCGTGATGACTCCAGCGCCAGTGGCGACGGTTGCGACGCCTGACCCCACGTCGGTGCCCGCAGAGACGACGGTGACGCCCTCGTCGCTCAAGACCCCCACCCCCTCGACGCCCGCACCGTCAGCCAGGAGCGCGACCAGCAGCGGGTCCGAAGCGAAGGACTCGCCCGGCGGTGACGCGACGACACCGACGCCGACGAAGAAGGGCGGTAGCGTGAGCACCGACGGGCTCGCGACCGAGGCCACCGTGCGCTCCGGACAGGTCGACGAGAACTTCGACGCGTTCCTCGTAGTCGGGATCCTCGGCGGCGTCGGCGCGATCGCCGCCGTCATCGGCATCATCTCGCGCAACATCTACAAGCAGACGGGCGGCGAGAGCGCCTTGCGCGACCAGAGCACGCTCGGCCACTTGTAGGCACTCGAGCCAGCAGTCGGTGCTTCGCCACCCTTCCCTCCCCATGAGTCGTTACCGTCGCCGTTGTTGCCCGCGCCACCGCCACCGCCATCGCCATCGCCGCGCGGAAGGACTAGAAACTTCGTACAGATGCAGTCGAACGCAGTACCGCTATCTATCTCTCGTAACACGAGTCTCGTCGAGACGCCGGCGCGGAGGCAGCCGCGCTCCCAACTCGCTCCCGACGTTCCTGGGCTTCCAGCGAGCTTTCCTTCCTACTCGATGTGATGGTGACGCTGTGGCGTCATCGCCGGTGCTCCTAGGGAGGCAGCTGAGGAGCTGAAGAGGGGTGACAAGCGCGCTTCCTTGACGATGACCAGCGCTCGCCATGCGCCGACCGCCAAGCAGCCAGCACGTGTGCGCTCGCAACGCAGCTGGCGCCGCTGGATGATGACCAGCAGCAGGCGAGCTGCGCATCAGCCGTGTTCCTTCGTTATCCCCCACTGCGCGACGTGACCTCCAAGCTCTGCCTGTCTACCTGGGAGCTGCGTCCAGACACCTTGGTCGCCTGGAGACTACCGGGTCGTCGAACTCGCTCGGTGCTTACGCGGTCTTGGGCTTGGAGTACGCGCGGTTGCGCTGCGTGAGCATGTGGCCGTACATGACCGGGAGACCTGGGACGTACACGACGAGCGCGAGGATGACGACGACGTAGAGCGAGACGGCGATGTTGTGCGTGTTCGGGAGCTGGATCGAGTAGGCGCCGGTGGAGAGGAAGCTCAGCGAGCTCACCATGCAGAGCACCTCGCCCGCCACGCCCGACGGGTAGAGCACCATGAAGAGGTGGTAGCGCAGGAACGTGAGGAACGCCGGCACCTTGTTGTACAGGTTGAGCGCGTAGAACGAGTAGCGCGGCACCTCGACGAGCCCCCAGCTGAGCACCATGAGCGGGAAGCCGAACTGGTAGCGCGAGTCCGGGCAGAGCACGTTGATGCCCCACACGAGCCACAGGCGCGAGCTCACTGCAGGCAGCGCACAGACAGACAGCGACGGCGGCAGTCAGCAGTCAGGAGTCATCGCCGCAGGAGCACGGCGAGCGCCGCTGGTCGCACAACCGCTGCGTCCGCACCTTGCATGAGCGTGGAGCCGAGCGGCGAGCGCACGAAGCCGACAGCTGCGTGCACGATCTCCATGACCGCCATGGTCTGCACGACCTTGAGCGGGAAGTTGACGGCGTCCCAGGCGGCGCGCGCCGCGTCCGCCCAGTCCTTGCCATCCTCGCGCGCCGCGAGCACGCTCGTGGCCGTGACGTAGAACACGAAGGCCCAGCCGGCGCCGGAGAGCGCGTTGAACGCCAGCAGGTACACGTTGAGCAGCGCGCTGTTCTTCGCCATCGCTCGGAGCGTAGAGAGAGAGAGATGGACGGAAGGGAGGGGGGGGGGGGGGGGGGG
>JAASFS010000191.1:0-28548 GCA_023333865.1 Globisporangium perplexum | reverse complement strand
GTTCGAGCTGAGAGCTGAGAGCTGAGAGCAAGTACAGTGAGTCAGTACGTTCGATCAACCGAAGAAGAAGCGCTAAATATAGAAAGCGACCGTTGGTTGTGGTTCAGCACGATCGAGATCAATGGAAAATGCGCATTGCCGCTCTTGCTCTTGCTCGGCATGCGCGCCACGAAGACGTCGACGACGGCGGCGTCGGCGCTGCTCGCGCTCCTCGCGCTGCTCCCTGAAGCCAGCGCCGCCGCCAGCCCGCGCCGCGCGGACGCCGTCGTGCATGTGCAGCTGCGCGAGCTGCCGATGCAGGGACAGAACGGCGCGTATCGCGCGATCTCGCCCGACGCGTTCGTGCGGGAGCTCGACCGCGTCGGCGTGCACTTCACGCTGCAACGCTCTGCGTCGTCGCGCTGGCTGCTGGAGGGTTTCCAGTGCGGCACCGAGTCCGCTGCAGCGGCAGCGCGCGGCGTCTGCGCTCGGTTCGTCGAGTCGGAGCTCTTCCTGGCGGCGGACCTGAACGGCGACGCGGCGCCTGCTCCACTCATGTTCCGTGAAGTGGCGAAAGGAGAGGCGCTGCATGCGGAGCGCCAGCTGCAGTTCTCGGGCCCGACCGACCGGCCGCCGCCGCAGATTTTTAACGACGGCACGGTGGCGTACTATGGCTGCTCCTACGACAGCTCGAACCAATGGTGCTGCGCCGAGTCGAACACGGGGCCGTCGGGCACGACTTGCTGGGACGTGTACTCTGGCAACCAGTGCTCGGAAATGCCATCGCCTTGGACTGGAGAGAACATGATCTGCTGCTCCGAGAACTTCAATGACTGCATGATGACGTACGAGGATCCGATGCCCACGTCTGCACCGACTCCGGCGCCACCAACTCTCGCGCCGTCGCCGTCACCATCCACGACTCCGGTAGCGGTCACGACGCCACCCGCGCCAGTGTCAACCCCGGTTTGGACAGAGTCTCCTCCTCCTTTCCAGATTGTCACCGCGGCACCGGAACCGATCTCAGCACCAACAACAGCACCACCTGACACCGAAGCTCCTACAACGCCCCCACCTATGACCGAGGCTCCGATGACAGCTCCACCTGTGGCCGAAACGCCTACAACCACGCCGCCAGTGACCGAAGCACCAACAACCACGCCAGGAGTGACCGACGCTCCTACGGCAGCACCACCCGTGACCGAGGCTCCAACGGCGGCTCCACCTATCACCGCAGCACCAACAACTGCGCCACCTGCTACTGAAGCTCCAACGACAGCTCCACCTGTGACTGAAACACCGACAACCGCTCCACCAATAACTGCGGCTCCAACAACCGTACCACCTACAACTGAAGCTCCAACGACAGCTCCACCTGCAACTGAAGTGCCGACGACAGCTCCACCTGTGACTGAAGCACCTACAACGGCTCCGCCAGTGACCGAAGCACCTACAGTCGCACCGCCGGTGACCGAGGCTCCGACGGCAGCTCCGCCAATTACAACTCAG
The DNA here is from genome assembly GCA_023333865.1 of Globisporangium perplexum. Lineage (NCBI taxonomy): Eukaryota > Oomycota > Peronosporomycetes > Pythiales > Pythiaceae > Globisporangium > Globisporangium perplexum. The sequence goes on along the minus strand of JAASFS010000191.1, from coordinate 27,060 downwards.
CCTCCAACGACCACTGCGCCACCGACGCAATCTCCAGCGACAGATACGCCGACGCAGTCGCCGTCAACTTCTCCACCAACTCAGCCTCCAGCCACTGATATGCCAACACAACCCCCGCTGACTATTGTGCCATCCAGCCAACCTCCGACCGATCCTCCGCCGACGCAATCGCCGACCACTCCTTCACCAACTCCACCACCAACAGCAGCCCCGTTGACCCAGACTCCGGCAATCGATGCTCCGACAGCACCCCCCTCGACCCAAGATCCAACAGTAGCTCCGGCAAGCGATGCCCCCACTTCAGTTCCGCTCACTCCGCCTCCAACAACAGCTCCGCTTTCTGATGCCCCTCTTACAGCGGACCCACCAACTCAAGCTTCGATTACGCTCACGCCGACGTCTGTCCCAACGACTGAAGAGCCTCTTTCACAGGCTCCGACATCGCCAGCACCAACGCAGGCACCTGCCACGACGACCGTACCGTCGGCGACCCCATCAACTGACGCCCCAACTGTGATCACTCCGATCACGGCTCCGCCTCCGACGTCTGAGTCACCATCCTCGGATCTCCCCTCTGCAACTCTACCAGTGACAGAGGCAACGACTATTGCTCCGTCAGCTTCACCAGCTTCGACAACCGAGGCTGTAGCCACGGCACCACCGATCACTATCACGCCTGTGACGGATGCTCCGACTGTGACACTGCCCGAGTCAGCCATCCCGGTTCCGTCAGCGAGTCCAGCAGGGAGTGAATCTCCAACGACGTCGCCGTCTTCGGCGCCGATTGCTGAACCGACACCACCTCAAACACCGACAGAGCCGACGGCAGCTCCATCCCAGGCTCCAGCTGTCGACACAACGGGAGTCCCATCGGTAGAGCCAGTGGCAGCTCCATCACCGGCGCCATCGTCGTCAGATCCAACAGCGGTGCCAACCGCAGAACCACCGCCAAGCCAGGATCCAGCGACGGACGCTCCAGACCATACATCGGCGATCGCCCCGGAAACACAAGTGCCAGTGTCGGACACCACTCTGACTGAGCCCCCAGCTACCGATTCACCGAGCACTCCTACAAGCGTGGATCCAGCGGTGGAGTCTCCGACCTCGCTTGCTCCGACTCCCTCTGCCGACCTCTCCGAAGCGCCTTCAAGCGCAGATCCGGGAACGCAGAGTCCAGGCAGCCCATCGCCGACACAGTCCTCAACGACGGAGCCGTTGTTGCCCAGCTCATCTGACAGTCCGACGACAACCTCCGAGCCGACAGAAGCTCCGCTGTCGATTCCAAGTTCGCTGTCGTCAGACGCGCCAGCACCGAGTACAAGCGCAGAGGTCACCGACTCGTCGGCGTCGCCGGACATCATGAGCACTGTTCGGCCGTCAGACGGCTCAGCCGAGACCTCGTCCTCGCAGCCGATGTCAAAGTCACTCGCTTCGACCGGCAATGCTCCGCTTCAGATCACGACGGACACGAAGAAGGCGGTCTCCACAACGCGCGAGTCGGTGCCTAAGCAAACAACGACAAACACGTCCGAGGTGGAAGACGTGGTGCGAAGCATCATCAACAGAAGCGACGGCAACGCGGACAAGAACGCAACGAACGGCTCCTTCGTCCCACCTCTTGTTGGCGGCGATAGCGACGCAATCTTCTACAAGTCGCTCGCAGACTGGACGAAAGATGCGAGTGCGATGCGGGAAGCAGCGAGCAGCTCGGCGAATATGCTTGTTGCGTCGGCAGTGGCAGTGAACGCAGTCACCGGTGTGTTCACTGCGATCACCGTGATCACGAGCGGTGCGTCAGCGGTCTCGGGAGCTGCGTCAGGTGTATCCGCTGGTATCGCAGCATCGCAAGGGCTGCTCAACGGGGTTGGAGGCACTGCGGGGGCTCTCCACCAAGCGTTCCCTGGCGCTGACTTCTCGAGTGTGCTCATGATGCTCAACTATCTGCAGTTCCTCGCGTCTGGCAGCCAGTTGAGCCTGCCTGGCGCGCCAAACTTCTTCTACGAGTTCACGGACTCGCTCGGCTGGTGCAACTTCCAGATGAGCAGCTCGTCCAATGCCACGGACACGAAGCACGGCGTGTCGAGCGCGAGCGCGGAGGACTTCAGCGTCGCGGACGGAGACATCATCTCCGGTGTGCTCGCGTACGCGGAGCGCATCAACGTTCAGCCCGAGGAGCTCTTCACCAAGACCGCGATCGCGTTCGCGAGCGTCATTGGAAGCGTGGCGGCGGTCGTCGCATCACTGTACACGCTGCTGCGCTGCGTGGCGAAGAAGCGGCTGGAGCTCGTGATCGAGCGCTTGAACGACTTGCCTCGCGCGAAGCTCCTACTGCGGCTGCTGACCCAGTCGTGCCTCTCGATCTGCCTCATGAGCGAGTACGCGCTGAGCATGACGAGCTCGTTCCAGCTGCGGTACAACCAGCAGCACCACAGTAACTACAGCGCGCTCGCGTTTGCGACCGTGGCGCTGATCGTCGTGTGCTTCGGGTTGATCGTGCTCGGGGTGATCAAGATCTGGCACAAGACCGAGGAAGAGCTCTCGGACCCGGACTTCAAGTTCGCGTGGGGGGCGTACTACAAGTACTACCACCACCACCACCGGTACTTCTTCGTGGCCAAGATGGGTGCCGAGATCCTCTCGGGGATCATCATCGGGCTCGTGAGCGACGTTCCGTCGCAACTAACGCTGCTCATGGCGCTCCAGCTCGCGATGTTCTTCTATACGGTGGAGAGCGCGCCGTACTCGATGGACTTCCAGACCGTCTGCTCGTCCACCGCGTTCGTGATGAAGATGCTCACGTACGCGCTCATCAGCTCGTTCCTGACGGCGAAGACGGAAGTGACGCTGCGCGACTTCGTCGGCACGCTCGTGATCTTCCTGCAAGTCGCGCTGCTGCTGCTCTTCAACTCGCGCCAGCTCTATATCCTTTACAACCAGATGCGCTACATGTGGACGCTGCGCCAAGAGCGCCGTCGTGCTGCGAAGGAAGCCAAGCTGATGGAGGACAGAGCCATGCTCGTTCGGACGTCCATGTCCACGTTAACACCCAAGTTCGAGGCGACGCCGGCGTCGTTCGGGCTGCTGCACAGCAAGAACAGCTGCATGGTCACGACGCCGCCGTCGTCGCAACAGCAGCAGCATCACCATCACCAGCAGCAGCAGCAACCGTCTTCGCAGGCACTCGCAGCCGCGTAGCGACCCACGACCGCACCCCAAACCCCGCTTCTTCTCCCCTCACGAACGCGACCCGAGTAGCTTCGCCACGCGCTCGTCCAGCGTCTCCATGTTGGACTGGAAGATCTTCACGTTCGCCTCCAGGCTCTTCTCGATCTGTACGTACGCCCAGCACACATAAGCGACCAATGCACATGCGTCTTGTTAGCACCCCTCGCTCGCCACCAGCAGCAGCAGCAGCAGCGAACACGCACGTTCTCCAGCAGTGCCGTGTCCGACGCCAGCAGCTCCGCGAGCGACTCGGTCGACGCCTCCACCCGCTTGATCCGCGCGCTCGCATCCAGGGCCTCATCATGCGCGCTCTTGAGCGCCACGAGGCGGTCCACGAGCGCCGGCACCGCGCTGGACACGTCGTCGACGCGCGCCAGCTTGTCGTGGATCTGTTGGATCTTCTCGCGGTCTGCCTGCGAGCTCAGCGCGCTCTGGACGCCCGGCGCCTCCTTGAGCTTGTTGAGCAGCGTGAACTCGTGGATGAGCGCGGTCGTGCGTGTCTTCACGGCGTCCAAGTTCTTCTCGTTCAGCAGGCTCACGCGCTTCTCCAGCTCCGCGACCGCGGCCGCGAGGTCCGCGCCGCCGCCCGCGAGCGCGCTCAGTCCGTCGGTGCGCAGCTCCTGCACGTGGAAGTTCCCGACCGCCTTCTCGAGAGTCGCGATGCGCGCCTCGAGCGCTAGCGCGCGCGCGCTCGCGTCCTTCTCGACGGCGCTCAGCTCGCCGTTACTGAAGATCTCGTAGACGATCGCGGGAGGTGACGTGTCACCGCTGCCGCCGATGACGGACGTCTTCCCCTGCTGCTGCGCCTTCAGCGCCTCGATCTGCTTGAAGAACGCGCTCGTGAGCTCTCTCTGCAGCGCGAGCGCGCTGTCGCCGCGACTCGCGGCCGCGCTCGGGACTCCACGGTGCAGGAACGGCCGGAACGCCGCGTTCTGCTCGATCGCCGACAGGTTCGCGCGCAGCGTCGAGAGCCCCTGCAGGACCTCGTCGAGCTCCGCGTCCTGCGCCGCGTCCACCAGCATCCGCGCCTTACGGTCGCCTGCGCCTGCCGCCAGCAGCGACAGGTCCGCCTCCAGCTCCTTCACCTCCAGCGACAGCCGCGTGAAGCGCGCGAGCGGCGCCTCGAGCTCGGCCTTGTGCCTGCTGCTGCTGCTGCGGCTGCCGGCGGAGCTCGCAGCTGGGAGCCCGCCTGCCACCTCGAACTCGGTCTGCGTGCGCAGACGCGTCGCCGCAGGTTCTGCCGCACGAGCAAGAGGCGATGTGAGCTCTGATTCGAGCATGCGGAGGAGGAGGCTCGAGCCCCCTCATCAGCAGCAGCAGTGACACAACTGTAAACTTTGCCCATGAAGGCCTCGAACGCCTGGGCTGGCGCGATGTCGTCCTCGCTCAGCTCCGAGCGGCTCTGGGGTCGCACACCCATCGATCGCAGTCAGTGATTGCGGTATATCACCACCGTCACGCACACATGCGCACCTTGTCGAAGAAGTGCGCGTCCTCTGGCGACGCGGACGGGAGGCGCGTCGCGTAGGCGCCACCGCCGCCTACAGGCGCGTACGCCTGGAACGTCACCTCCGGGTCGGGCGTCTCGAACACCTCGACCTCGGTCGAGGTCATGTCTACGTCGAGGCTCATCTTGAGATCTCAAAGTGGTTGGAATTCTGACAAGAGCTGACTGTCATAATGGTGGTTGCCAACGTCGACAATCACTTCTCAGAATGTCGAAAACGAAGTGGATATGTTACACAACATATTGTCCAATGAAATGTCTAATTGGAAAGGACAACAAGATATTTCATGGGATAATACGCTGATATCTCTCTGTATAAATATTAAATTAAACAAACATGTCTAGATATGTAAATTGCGGAATCACTGAGTTGCGAGAATCAGATATCTAATTCCCTGTCTGAAACGACTCCATCATTTACAAATTTAGCCTAACATTATATCAAGAATTGATTCCATCATTTTCAGATCTAGCCAGGTAGTACCCAAGCGGAGTCAAAGGTAAAACCTCGTGTCACGCTCGTGTCAAACTCGTTGTAACTGCATCGATCTGGAATCGGTATGGATGAGCTCGCCCTCCACTCTCGGCGGTGCTGTGCGCGGCGCGTGTCGACCAAGTGCTGTCCAGCTCAACTGCGCGCCGACAGCACACTGCGCACTCAGCGTCATGCTGAAGATCCGACGACTCGAGAACGGCACTGGCGCGAGAGATTCACGCTCCAGACGAGAGCGAATCTCGGCGTGGTCTGCCGGATTAACGTGTGCACAGCGCAACACGCGCAAGCTTCAGACGCGCACTTCCTGTCGCGATGAAGAGCGCGTCGTCCTCGCTGTCAGGCGTCGCAGCCGCTCCAGCTGCGTCATCGTCCGGCTCCGAGGACGCCTGCCGCGTCACCGTCGTGAGCGCCTCGTGCGCGCGCGAGCGGTCGTGCTCCGAGTGCTTGTCCGCGGAAGTGCGGCCCGACGGCTGCTTCCTGGACGCGTCCGTCGGCGTCTGCCGCGCCTTCAGCCAGCTGACGCTCTCGCCAGCTGCGAGCCGAGATCTCAACAGCTCGTCGACGCCGGCGGCCAAGTGGCAGGCGCTCGAGAGCGCCGCCGTCTTCGCCTCGCTCGGCGCGCGCGCGTACTGCGACCGCCTCGACAGCGCCTGTGTGCTCTGCGCGCGCGCCGCGAACAGCGCCGAAACGTTCGCGCCGACGGCCGCTGAGCTGTCGACCATGTCGGCCGATCACCGCGTCTGCTTCGGCGCCGGGGGCTGCGTCTGCGTGGCCGCGTGCGAGTCCGTCGAGCGCATGTCGTACACGTCCAAGCGGTGTCCGGGCGAGCCGGGGCCGGAGCCGGTTGCGAGCGCGGCGCAGAGCGAGCACACGCCGTTCCCGAGCGCGCAGATGCTCGCGCTGCTCATCGTGACCGCGTTCTTGCTCGTGCGCTGCGTGAGCGAGTGCTTCCGCGAGCGCTTGGCGCGGCAGCGCGAGCTCCTCACCGGCGAGCCCGACGCGAGCGACGGCGCCTCCAGCAGCAACCAGCCGACGACGAGCCAGCAGCGGCGCCGACAGCAGCGACGGCAGCCGCGGCAGCGCCAGCGCTCGGACCTGCAGCTCACGGGGTGGATCGCGTGGCACCGCGAGCTGCGCGAGATGGAGCGGCGCGGGGAGCTGGGCTACGTGGAGCTGGAGACGCCCAAGCCCGAGGGCGACGAGAGCGGGCTGCGCACCGCCGCGGACTCCGCCTCGAGCGCCTCGATGCTCATGGTCACGTGGGCGCCGCGCAACGCGCTCTGACGCGCGAGTGGGTGTGAGTGAGTGAGTGCGTGCGTAGAACCGAGTGAGTGAATGAAAGTATCGGCTGCAGTCATTAGCTGCTGGGAGCCGCGAGCGCCGGCGCCACGCTGGGCCGCTCCTTCTCCTCCTCCACCAGCTGCTGCTGCAGCGCGCGCCACTGCGAGAGCCGCAGTCGGTCTCTCGGCGAGCGCGCTGCGCGCCGCAGCCGCGTGTCCTCCGGTGCTTCTGCGAGCGCCAGCAGCACGAGCGTCTGGGTGAGCGAGAGAGCGAGCGAGCAGCGCACACCGCTCATCGCGCACCGATCTGCCGCCCGATGCCGAAGAGCAGCAGCATGAGGACGCCGAGCACCTGCACGCCCGTGATGAGCAGCTGCCCCGTGCCGAAGTGCGCACCTTCCGACCCCCCGGGCGGGGCGACCAGCTCGGACGCCTGCGGCGTCGGCGTCGGCACCGGCGCGACATCTGGCGGGAGATCGCACAATGGCGTCGCGCGCGTCGCCCACGCCACCGGCTCGCACGCCGAGAGGCAGACGCAGCCGCTCGCGCCGACGCAGAAGAGCGAGCCTTCCTCGCTGCTGCCTCCCGTCGACGCGTTGCGCGCCGCCGAGTAGCAGAGCGCGCAGGCGGCGTCCTCGCCGTTGCAGTAGGTCGTGGTCGCAGCTGGGAGCACGGCGAGCGCGCTCCACGTCGCGTTTGCCGGCGCGCCGACGCTGCGGTTGATGCCCATGTCGTCCAGCGCGGCGGCGAGCGCGTCCATCGAGCCGCAGAGACCGGCGGCGGTGAGCACGCAGCCCTGCGGAGATGGAGAGAGAGGAGAGAGAACTCGCGGTCAGCGAGCTCTGCGAGGCGCCTTTGGGAGTGAGGAGAGCGCAGCGCATGCGTACGCTGCTCTCGCGCTCGACTGGGACGTTGAGGCAGTCGTAGCACGAGCGGTGGTGGCGGCAGCGCGTGTCTCCGCTCGCCAGCGCGTACAGCGCGCACGAGTCGCCGCTGCTCGCGCTCATGCTCGGCGTCCGCAGTGCTGCTGCGTGGCGCGCGAGTCGAGAAGTCCGCGCACGGCGGCGCCGGCGAGCGAGCGAGCGGCGTGTTCGAAGGTTGAAGTCGTGACGAGAAGTGCTGCGCATCTCTCGTCCCATCCATGAAGCTGGTTCGTGGGTCCACATTGAAGTGAAGCCATCTGAGCCCGTAGCTCGTCACGTGTCGACGCCGCTCGAGAGGAGTGCCGAAGGATGTCGGTCGAGCTGCACACGTCTCGACACTTGCGAGAAGAGCCGTCGATCGGACTACGATGGCGCGGTTGTTGAGCTCCTTTCCCACGCGCCGAGCGCAACGGCGAGATCGTGCACTCCACCTCGCTCACTTTGCTGCTGCAACGACCGCCGCCCGCGACCGCGCTCCAGCATGGCCACGCGACTCGCCTCCGTCCTCTGGCTGCTCGCTGCGCTGGCGACGACGCTCGCACACTCCAGCGGACCAGCGGCGGCAACGGAGCAGACGCCGTGTGGGGAACTCGTGTCCATCCGCCGCATGCGAGTCTCGCGATCGTGCGGCGGCAGCGCGAAGAACGTCGGGAGTGCCCCCAGGAAGATCGCGAGAGGCCCCAAGAAGGATGTCTCCCAACCGCCCGGACGCGTCAACGTCGCGCCGGCGTCGCCCCCGCTCCTCCCTCCTGTCGTCGTGTTGGCGCCTCGGGAGACTTCGAGCGGCTCGCAGCCCGCGCTCAAGAGCGCAGCGGCGGCGGCGACGACCGTCGTCGTCGTCTTCCTGGTGTGAGTGAGTGCAGCCGTTCCTCTCCGCCCAGCAGCAGATCTCGTCGTATTGAACACAACACTGTTCTCCTCCACACACACACCTCCTCGCAAGGGCTGCTGATAAATAGTCCCAAGGCGCTCAGTGCTTCACCTGCAGCAGCGTGTCGAGCTCCTTCAGGTCCAAGTCCGACGCCGACTCCCGCTCGGGATTCGACGGCGCTGCTGCTGCCGCCACTGCCGCTGAAGACGACGATGCTCTTCCTGCCGATGTCGGCGCCTCCGAAGTCACCTCGCGGCGCTGGGGATCGGCGGGTCGCGTCACGTCCGAAGTAGCTGCCGCAATGCTTCCTGCCGGTGCCGGCGCCGGCGCCAACTGAGACTGCGGCGGCGGCGGCGGAGGCAGCAGCAGCGCCTGGGACCGATCCTCGTGCTGCTGGAGCTCTTCGGTGAACTGCATGTGCGCGGGCGTGTCCAGGTGCAGGTACATGCGCGGGTTCTTCTCGCGGTTCATCTGCGCCTCTCGCCCGGCACGCCAGCCGCTGAGCCGCAGACGGTTCGACGGCGACGAGATCGCGCGCACGTTGTTGTACGGCCCCTCGGCGACCGCGCGGTTCCGGTTGCGCAGGCGCGCGAACGCGTGGCGGCGGTAGAGCAGCATGGCGAGCACGAGCATCTGGAGGCCCATAAAGATGGGAAAGTACGCGCGGTAGCTGTCCACCTGCGCGGACACGGCCTCCTGCGGCGCGAACGGGTCGCTCGGGCAGCTCTCGGGCACCGTCTCGTTCCAGCCCGCGTACTCGCACGCCACGAGGCACACGCAGCCGTCCGCGCCGACGCAGAACTGGCGCGCGACCTCGGCCGACGCATTGGCAGAAGAGATCTCGGCGGCGTCGCTGTTCGCGATGAACCGGCAGCGTGCGCACGCGACGTCGCTGGCGGCGCAGTAGCTCGCGTTCGCGGACGGGAAGTAGTTGTGGTAGGCAGTGGTGCCGGTGGCGTTGCGGCGGAAGTCGGCGAGCGGGTCGTACCAGCTCATGGTGCGGCAGAAGCCCTGCGACGTGAGCACGCAGCCCTGCGTTCCGTCCACCGGTGTGTCGAGGCAGTCGGCGCACGAGCGCGCGCGCCGGCAGCTCTCCGCGGGCGACAGGCGGTAGAAGGAGCACGAGTCGCCCGTCGAGTTGCGCTCCACGTCGCCGACGCGGATGTGGCCGGGGAGCGCGGCAGCGCCGCCGCTGCCGCGGCTGCGGCTAGTGCTGGTGGACATGCGGTCGCGTGGGTCGGCGCGGAGAGTGGGGGAGTGACGAGGCGGTGGCGACGACGGCGACGACGACGACGACGACGACGACGACGACGACAGAGGTGGCCACTGCTGACGAAGACGCTGCTGACGCTTTTTCGTACTGAGGTGAGTATGGGTCAAGAGAGGGTTAGGGAGGGATAGGGCGAGTAAGGATGCAGTTCGGATCAATGCACGGTCGGAAGCGCGAGCGCGAGCTTGCGAGTCGAGCGAGCGGAAGCGAGTGGCGAGAGTGTCGACAGCGACAGTAGCGATAGACGGAGACGGTGGAAGCCGTGAAACTGATTCGATCGGGACCGAGTGTGCACTGGTTGATGCGTGAAGCATGCATACGACGCAAACCTTCCTCGTCCTCGACACTGTTTCGCGCATGCTCGAATCGTCAAGCTTCTCAAGCATGCGCCGATCGGAAGAGGTTCTGGGACTCGCCCTCCTCGTCATGCACCCAGCAACGCTCGAGGCGGCCTACAGCGAGGTTGATCAACGCAGTGGTGAATGTTGTACGATCTACTACACGATTTAGGATAACTTGTTCGCTGCTGCCGTCGAGCACTGCACTGCTCGACATCTACATAGGCTGGCTGCTGCTGCTCAACGTCGTCTGCGTGACGCACTGGTAGGAGGACAGCGCAGACAGGAAGCCGCTCTTGCGCTGCTTCTTCGGAGCCGACGGTCGGCCGTTGTCGCCACCTGTCGCGCTGCGCTTCCCGTTGCCTGCGCTCCAGCTTTTGCTCTTCGCGAGCGCCGCGCGACTGCTCTTCGGGAGCTCGTCGTTGCCGTCCGGCGCGGCGTTCTCGTCGCCCTGGTCTGCTCGGTCCGAGCTGAATGACGACGTGAACACGAAACCTTTGGATGATGTCGGACCCTGTTCCATGATCATCGAGCAGCACGAAGCACAAGACGCAGCTGTGAGTCTCGACTACCACTGCTCTTGAGAAGAACGCACACCGTCCTGGGAGCTCGCAACGCACCGAGTTGTTGTTGTTGAACATCTTGACGTTGTTGGCCACGCGGCTGAACGACGAGGAGGACCTCGATGATGCCGCGACGCCAAAGCCCATGCGAGGTCGCACCACACTCCTTCGGGTCGCTGCGGCTCCACCAGCAGGACGCTTCTCGCCGGCGTTGCTCGCATTTGCCACAGACTTGTCCGTTCGATTCAGCAGCTTCATCAGCTGAGAGCCACACCGGCACAAACACCGCACTCCAGTCAGTCTATCACGTTGCCAACGACAACAGGCAAGCCACGAGCGTGGACGCACCTCCTGCGAGTCTTCGTCCTCCTCCAGCAACAGGTTCGGCACCACCGAGACACTCTTCTGAGACGAGTCCACTTCATCCCGTTCGATCGCGACCTGGCGCTGCATATCCTTCATGCGCTGCATGCGCCGATTGATACGTGCGCGCTCCGAGAAGAGCTTCATCTGCTGCCGCTCGCGCTCTTCGTCCGACGCGGCGTCGTTATCGTCGGTGCCGGCGGCATCTTTCACCGCGTCGCGGTCCTCATCCTCTTCGCCCTCCGACTCGGACGACGTGATGTAGATCTTCGGCTGGTTCTGGAACCGCTCGCGAAGCATACGCTCCATCTCGGCCTCTTCGTCCTCCTCGTCCTCATTCTCTTCGTCCTCTTCCTCTTCGCCGCCCGAGCCCTTCTTCTTCGACTTCTTTGTCTTCTTTGGCTCCGAGTCACTCAGCTCTTCATCGGACTCCAAGAGTCCGAGACGAGCAGCTTCCAGCTTGCCGTCTGCAGCCACGAGCTCGTCCAGATTGAAGCGTCCGCGAGCCTCCGCGCCATTGATCCCTGACGAGAACGCACGGCGGTTGCGACCGAAGCCTTCCTTCACGTTGCGCATCACTTCCTTCAACTGGTCCCGGTCTTGGTCCTCGAGCTCCTTGCGGAAGAGCTCCTCCAGATCCTGTGCTTGTTCGCGCTCGTCGTCAGAGAGGTCGTCGACGATGCCTTCGAGGTCGTCTTCGCGCAGCTTGAGAGCGTTGCGCTCCTCCTCTGCCTCCTTCGACTCCTGCGTCTTCGCCTGCGGGACGCCGAAACCAAAGTCCCCGAGGCCGCCGATCTTGAGAACGTCTTCCTCCTCGTCCTCCTCGGCTTCGGCTTCCACGAAGTCGCCCGATTGCTTCAGTCGCTTGCGCATCTTGTTCTGCCGGGCTTCCTCCTGCAGCAGACGACGATACGCAGCCGCTCGGTCCTTCTTCGGGGAAGGGGAGCTATCTGCTGCGGCACTCGAGGTCCTCGTGCTCGGACTCGTGCCCAAGTCGTCTTCCGCGTCCTCGTCGTTATCTCCGGCATCTTTGCCGTCCTGCTCGCTGTCGGCGTCGTTGCCGTCCTCGTCATCGTCGTCGACCGTGATTTGCTTCGCCCTGCGCTTTGCCACAGTCGGTGTCGAGGTGCTCTGCGGAGGTGCCGAGGTCGACTCCATGGATCGAGCGGCGGTGTGCGGCGTGGATGCATCCACCTCGATCCCTGTGTCCATCGGGTCATCGTGAGCCAGAGGCTCGGACATGATTGTGTCGCTCGCTGCCTGCGGAGGCGCTTGGTCGCTCTGGTTCTTCTTGCGTTCGTCACTCTCGGTGTTCTCGTCGCCCTCCTTGTAGTCGCTGTCGCTGTCGTCGTCCTCTCCATCAACCATCGCAACGTCGTCCGCGCCAGCAGCCTCCTTCGCGGCGTGCGCCTGCTCGATGAGTTCGTGCTGGAGGATCTTCTGCTTCTCGATCTTGTTCAGGTGCTTGATCTGCTCCTCGTACGACGCATACCCGAAGAGCTTGGCCATCTCCTGCGAGCCTGTTTGAGAGTGTGTGCAGTGCGCGCGCGAGTGAGTCAAAGCACTCGCGCCGGCGCGGGAACAAGCAAGCGCGACGCAGTCCGAGCCCTCCCTCACCTTGCTGGATCGCTTGCGTGCGGAGCTTCGAGAGCATGTCCTTCTGCTTGCGCGAGGCGGCGCCGGCGCTCGCCGCCACCGGCAGCTTCATCATGCTGCGCTGCTTGAGCGGGCTGATCTTGCGCGGGGACAGCATCTGCTCGGTGGGTGCCAGCGGAGCTTGTGTCTGGATGGCGCTGGGTGGCGCACCGACACCAAAGCGCCGCTGGTTCACCTGCTGCATCTGCTGGCGCTTCTGCTCCTTCCTGCGACGGAGCTTGTCAAGCAGTGCCGTCTTGGCGGCCTCGTACTCGGACGCCGGTGCGGCGGTGGCAGCGGCTTGGTCCACGATGGCTTCCGCCTGGTGGTACTGCGTGACCTGCGAGACCTCCTGCAACAGCAGTTGCGTCTCGAGGGCGAGCTCCTCGCGGCTCATGGCTGGCTGGTTGGGTGGCGGTGCGAGTATGAGTGCGAGTGCGAGTGCGAGTGCGCGGAGTGGGAGGGGTGACTGCGGTGGCGGTGGCGCGGAGCCTTCGAGAGCTTCTTGCGCTTGAGCGTCGTCGTCGCAGCAAGCGAAAGTGGTCGAACTCGCGCGACGTTGCAAGTTTTGGCGCGCGCTTTTCAAAGTGTGCTTCCCGCCAAAAAGATGCAGGACGATCCTGCGTTTTGTCACTACTGGGTTTGCTGGTTTGCTTTGTGGGTGAAAAGTGATTCGAAAAGCATACTAAAGTGAAGATCAATTGGATTTAAATCAGGACGCCAATACTGACGCGCGGGTAGCACTATCTGCTGACGTCCTGATCTCGCACTACACAACAAGCATCGAGATGGCGCCGCCGCTGGACGTCCCACCGCTGCATGCGGCCGTGTGGGCCGGCGACCTCAGCCGCGTGCGCGCGCTCCTCCAGGCCGCTGCCGCTGCCGCTGGCGACAGCAGCTTCGGCGCCACCAGTGCCGGCGGAGCGGAGCCGCAGGGAACAGAAGAAGAAGACAGCGATGGGTTCCGCTCGGCGCTCGAGCGCCTGTTGGAAGGCAAGGACGCGCGCGGCAACTCGGCGCTGCACCTCGCGGTGCGCCTCGTGCAGCCGGCGCAGCGCGCAATTGTCCAAGAGCTCCTGGTGCGTTTGCGCTTGTGTGTGGCAAGTAGTATGCAGGTTGTGTGCAGAGGGAGAGGATCTGATACGAACGGTGCGCAGGAGCACGACGCGAGCGTCACGTCCCGCAGCTCGGACGGCTGGACGTGCGTGCACGACGCCACGCTGTGCGACGACGAGTTCCTGCTTGCACACCTGTTCCTGCGAGGTGCGAGCGCTGGCTGCGCGCCTTCGAGCGGGTCGCGCGTTGCCTGCGCGTCACGCTGACGCACCTACTCGCTCTATGCACGCCGCAGGCGAGAAGCAGCTCTGGAACCACCTGCGTAGACGCCAGGAGGCGTTCTTCTGCGCGCTCGAGCGACTTCCCGACTTCGAGGCCGAGATCTTCCTCGAGGCGCACTCGTGGGTGCCGATGGTGTCCAAGATCCTGCCGTCCGACACGATCCGCATCTTCAAGCGCGGCTCGCAGCTGCGCGTCGACTCGGAGCTCAAAGGCCTCGACGGCGTCAAGTGGAAGCGCGGCAAGATGTCGCACGTGTTCATGGGCCGGCACAGCGAGCGACCCGGCCACGCGGTGGTCATGGACCACGAGAGCAAGACGTTCTACGACGTGACGGAGATGCTGCGCCGCTCGACTGTCACGAGCATGGACTTGGGGTTGCAGATGCTGCTCACGGCGCCGCTGTCGACGTCGACGCTCGACAGCTCCAAGATGCAGTTCCACAAGCGCAAGGAGATCACGGCGGAGAAGGTGAGCAAGATGAAGGCGCCGTCCTCCTCCTCCTCCAAGCGAGGCAAGTTCTGTCCTTGGACAGGCACGAAGTACAAGATGGAGAACTTCAGCGTCGCCGCGCAGTTCCGTCCGGTGGTGAAGCCCGACCGGAAGCTCAAGGAGGCTTCGGCTGACGCACCGCTGAAGGAGATCCAGCAGTTCGTGAGCCACCTCTCGAAAGCGAGCAACAGCAACGAGCCCAAGAGGGCGAAGCCGAAGGCAAAGAAGGACAAGAGTATGCGGAACACGAACTTCGACAGCGACGACGATATCCAGGAGCTGGAACGAGAGCGGAAGCTCAGTACCAGCGCGATCGCTGACGTGAAAGACCCGCGTCGTCGAAGCAGCACCAGCGGCTCGACAGACGATAGAGACTTGAGGAGCAGCAGCAGCTACAGCGGCAGCAACCAAGGAGGGGAGCCGAGCCAAACCCTCCTGCGTCTGACGAAGGGCAAAAAAGTCGAGATGCACCTGGACGTGTGTGCTGGGGACACGATTCGGTGGAACTTCACGTCCAAGAGCAAAGAGTTCTGCTTCACGGCGACGTACTTCCACGACGACCAGCGACTGCCGGTGTGCCAGACCGACGGCGTGAAGAACATCGCGATCGCCGGCGCGTTCGAGGCTGACCACAACGGGAGCTTCGTCTTGATGTGGCTGAACACGCAGAAGCACTTCTCGCTGGATGTGAGCGGAATCAAGATCTTGTACGACGTGGCGCACACGCGGCCGTCACTCGGACTGCCTGCTCCTACAAACGGCGGCGCGGTGGCATCGATGCCGAATCACCCCCGACTGCCGATGACGATCGAGGGCGACGAGGATCGAGACGATGATGATGACGAGCGCACTGTGTTCGATGACAGCGACGATACTCCTGGGCCTAGTGATGCCGAGCGCTGCGGACAGTTTCTCCGACTCGACCACATCCCGAACCCGCTCACAGCAACGACATCGTTCCACGACTACTTCAGCGGTCCGTTGCCGCCAGGAGAAGAGAAGAAATCGTCGGGTTCTAAGATGTCGTCGCTGTTCAAGCGCTCGAACCAGCACAAGAAGCAGAGCCACGCCGGCGAGAACGAGAATGACGTGGTCGCTGCGAGCGGCGAGCGCAACACCTTTCGAAGTTTGACTGTTCTCCCGGAGACGCGGCGCCTCGGGAAGGAGTTCGAGGCGAAGGTGGTCATGGCGGACAAGTTCCCGTTCGAGCTCACGGACTTCTTGCCCGTGATCGAGTTCCTATCGCACACGGGCGAGCATGTGAAGAACCTCGAGGAGTTCTTCCGTCTGGTACGTGCCGTGGTGTTGCTGTGTGTGAAGCGCGCAAGAGCGGAGTTGGTTACTCACACTGATGTCGTCCCGCGGCGTCTGTCGTCTGCAGAAACTGCCTCCTGGGTTTCCAGTCCGCTTCGAGCTGCCGATGATGTTCACGGTGCGCATCGCGTACACGTTCCAGAACATCACGCTGTCTCCAGATCTGAAGCCGAGCCTCTTCGACGTCCCGCGCGACTACGAGCAGGTCTTCACGCTCAAGGAAGTGCGATCGTAGTGTCGTCCATGCCAATCAATAGAAGTGCTGAATAAGTTAGTTAGCTCTTGTTGATGCTGTCGCCCTGGGTCGTAGTGTTTGCTTTGCTCGGTTCGGTGCGGCACAGTCTTCACGAAGGGAAGGGGAAGTCTTGCGCGTACTCGGAGTCCTCGCTGTCGCGACGCTTGGCCGAGTCGCTCGGGTCGAGATCGCCGACGCTCGGACCGTCGGGTGCGATGTCACGCAGTGTACCGAGATTCTCTGCGAACGGTGCGCCCCGACTCTGCTTCAAGTCGCCCTTGCCGCGAAGAGATCCGTACGGCGCGGCGATCGTCAGCTCCAGTGGAGACCGCTGCTGGTGTGCATCAAGCGACTTGGCGAGCAACGCCAGCGCCGAGCCGCCGAGCAGCAGTACAAGTCCACCGGCGGCGAGGGCGATGCGTCTGCGCTTTGCGCGCGTCTTGTCAAAGTGGCTGCGCAG
Source organism: Globisporangium perplexum (assembly GCA_023333865.1). Lineage (NCBI taxonomy): Eukaryota > Oomycota > Peronosporomycetes > Pythiales > Pythiaceae > Globisporangium > Globisporangium perplexum. The sequence continues at coordinate 10,753 of JAASFS010000191.1, read as the reverse complement.
GATGACGGACTCGGAGAGCGTCTTCTTGGCCGGAGACGTCTGGCTGTGGTAGGCGTGATCGAAGAGCGGGAAGTCCGATTCTTCGTCCAGGTCGCGATATGCGCAAACTGCGCGTTCTCGTCCACCGCCCATCTTGGATGCTCGCTTGTTGGTGCGCGAACGGAGCAGGCAAGCAAGCAGCGGCAGGTGTGGGAATGGCGTGAGGTGAGGGGAAGGCGAGGCTGGCGGGCGGCGGAGATCGATCCACCACAGAAGTAGCCGCGATCTGCGCGTGCGCACGCAAGCGAGAGTTTATAGCTGCAGAGATGCGCTGCCTTCTCCTTCGCCTCCTCCTCTTCGCGTTGCTGGTGCTGCTCTGCAGGTGCTGGTGCTCTTCTCCGGCTCCGGAGGTGCAGGTGCTTGCTGCTTCGAGAAGCAGAGTAACGGATCGTGAATGTAGCCATTATTTTGAACTTGAAAGTGGTATGATCGATTTGGAGAGGGTTGTGAGCGAAACATGCTCTAATTGCGGTAGCATACAAATATCAAGTCTAAATATTTGCTAGTCACTCTGGGTGGTGGTGCACAGCCGACGACGACGACAAGGACCAGCAGCGATGCTGAGCGTGCGCTTAGCGGCGGCTTCTACCTCGGCGCTCGGTCGCGCGCCGGCGCTGCGCCGCGGCTTCAGCGACCTCGCGGCAGCGCACAAGCCCGTGCCGGCGAAGGTGAAGCGCAAGGCGTCGACGCGCAGCAGTCGGAAGCCCACGACCGCCGCAGCGATCGCCAGCAAGCTCAACGGCAGCAGCGGCGTCAACGGCGCAGCGGTGAACGGCCAGCAGCGGCAGCAGCAGTCAGAGGAAGAGGCGGCGCTCGCGCGCGCAGCGAAGCGGCCGAACGGCAGCGGACAGGCCGCAGCGACTGTCAACGGTAGCAGCAGCAGCAACAACAACAACACGAACGCCCACACGAGACCCAAGAAGCAGCAGCCGCAGCATGTTGCAGCCGCAGTTGCAGAGAAGGAGAAGGGCGGCGACGACGAGGCTGCCGCGAAGAGGCCAACTGCGTCAGCAGCTCCGGCGGCCCCGGTTCCTGCATCGCCACCTGCCAGTGTGGCGAATGCGAGTGCGAAGAAGCCGAGCGCGCTGAAGGACCTGCCGACCGACAAGATCACGCTGACGCTCAAGGAGATCCAGGCGCTGCAGAAAACACTGCCGAGCGTGGAGGAGATCGCAGCGCTGGTGACGAAGCTGCGCCGCGAGTCGTTCCTCAAGGGCCACACGCTCTTCGACCTCTACCGCAACTACGGCAACCCGTTCCTGGACGAGAACTTCCTCATCCCAGGCGTGCTGGCGTGCTGCGAGGCCCAGAAGCCCGCGGACGGCATCCGCATCGTGCGCGACATGCTCAACCAGGGCCGCAAGGTCGACGAGACGACGCTGCGCGCGCTCTTCGACGTGTGCGACGCCACGTCTGCGGCGGACGAGGTGGTCCAGCTCTGGGAGCTCATGGACCGTGCGGGCGTCAAGCTCGAGCTCAAGGACTACAACCGCTTCCTCGACATCTGCTACCGCAAGGAGTACCTGGACGGCGCGATCAAGGTGCTGAAGCACCTGCGGCTGCTGCGTCCCGTGTCGGTGCACACGTACATGCACTGGCTGCTGCGCGCGTCGCTGGTGTGGCGCTCGGACGCGTTCTTCGACGTGCTCATGGAGATGCGGCTGTCGGGTGTCGAGCCCGAGATCGCGTCGCTCACGTCGCTTGAGACCGGTCGCAAGGACCGCGCGCTGACTGTGATGGAAGGCGTGCGCGCGGTCGGCCTCGACCCGTGCTTCGCCATGTCGTCCGTGTACTCGTCGATGCAGCTGAGCGTGTACGGCAACGGCCCGTCGGCGGAGGCGACCTCCCCCCAACTCCTCAAGGACGCCAAGAGCAAGTTCGGCGACCTGAAGCCGTTCGCAATGGAGTGGCCCGTGAAGCCGATCCCGCAGCTGCTTGAGACACAAGCAGCCGGGCTCATCCTGCAGCAGGAGACGTTCCGCCGGCTGAAGCGCCACCAGGTGAACCGCATCGACGAGCTCTTGCAGATGCTGCCGATCACTGCCAACATGACGCTGAACCTGCGCAAGCAGCTGCAGCGCATGTCGCTGCTCGTGAACACGCACCGCGTGCGGCGCAACAGCGGGGCGATCAGCGACGAGTACATGAGCGGCAAGACACTGATTGAGCTCTCGTCGGTGCACAACTACCCGCCGGTGTCGCTCATGCGCATCATCTTGCGCGAGCGCGGGCTGAACACGGTGCAAGTGAAGCGCGCGCTCGCGAACCCGATCGAGAACCTGTCGAAGCGCGACGCGTACGAGATCCGCAAAGCCGTCGAGTACGACAGCGTGCACAAGAGCGACCCGTTCATCGGCACGCCGTCGTACAACGCCGACTCGCTCGAGGTGACGATCGAGCACTTCTTCAAGGCGAAGGGCATCCGCGTGAAGTACGTTCTCGTTCTTGTGTGTGTGTGTGTGTGTGTCGGCTGCAGTGGTGAGGAGGGAACTGACGGAACTGGATACGCTTGCCACACTGCAGGACGCAGGAAGATCTCTGTGAGGAGCAGGTGGAGCAGTACGGTCGCCGCGTGATCTCGCCGGACCTGCTTCTGCTGGACCCGGTGATCGTGAACGGCACGCCGGTCCGCTGGATCGACGCGAAGAACTACTACGGCGCGCACATCGTGAGCAAGCGGCTGATCTCGAAGCAGCTCGCGTCGTACGTGAAGGAGTGGGGTCCCGGTGCGATCGTGTTCGGGATGGGCTACAGCGACATGTTCTCGGTGCCGGGCGTCATCTGTCTCGACACGACGCCGTTCCCGAAGACCCGCGGTGAGATGTTCAAGATGCGGGTCAAGTCGCTGCTGTACGCGGGCGTGAACCTCTTCCGGTGGAAGAAGCACTTGGGCAGCGAGCTGACGCAGGTGTACCCTCCGCAACCGGGCTACCCGCACTCGCCGACGATCAACGGCGGATCGGGAGGCAGTGCGAAGAAGCACGGCGACGAGGCTCGAGATGAGGACGGGAACGACGACCCGGATCGCCCTGCGGTTGCGAAGCGTGCGAATGGAGCAGCAACGACAGCATCGTCGCCGTCGTGGCCCAAGAAGTAATAGCAACGAGAGCGAGCGAGAGCTAGCGAGAGAGAGAGAGAGCGAGAGAGCTCCGAGTAACACGTACAGGTGCAACATCACTTGCTGAGCTCGGCGCACAAGTACACTATTGCGTCGATAAAGTGCGATAACCGTTTCTTTGACACGAACGTACTTAATCGGATTGCATCGCTTCCTCGCCGCTCATATTTCCCCCATTCGACGACAGACCACCAGCAGCCGCCGCCTCCAAGATGCTCGCCCGCCAGACCGCCCGCGCCATGCGCGCCGCCTCCGTGCAGTCGCGCCAGGTCTCGAGCCTCGTGAACAAGCCGAGCCACGTGTCCGCCGACCAGAAGCTCTTCACCACCTCGCACAAGCACACGTACGTCAAGCGCGAGAGCGACAACGCCATCTTCCTCGGCCTGCTCGGCGTCACGGGCTTCGGCTTCCTGCAGTTCTTCCGCGGCGAGGTCAACATGGCGTTCGGCACGGGCAAGAAGGACTAAGCGCTTCCGCAGCATCCACAGCACGTGCGCATGGGGGGAGGAGGGACGACGTGGTCGCAGCCGGCGCTCCGCAGTAGCGATGATCGAAGTGACGGAATGTGGGGACGACTGAGCGAGGAAGGGAGGGGCGACAGCGTGCTCCGATCGCTCGGGCAGTGAGCTCGCCGCCTCCGTTGTCAACTTCGCCGCCTCTCTCGCAGCCGTCGCTGAAGTCGTCGCGTCCCGCGGAGGTCGAATCGACTGCGATCGGTTCTCCAGCTATTGAATGAATGTATCCCCGTGCTGCTCACCTCCTGCGCGTGCGCTGTCACTTTCGGTCCTCTCGCTCCGTGTCGGCCGTGCTCTGCGTAACTTGTGGAGGCAACAAAACACGAGCACTCGCGTACACCTCTCGGCGACGACGCATGAACTGCTCGCCACTTCCTCGACACCTCGTCCATTTGATTCGCATTCTTGACATTTTCGACAATCGCGATGGCGACAACAACCAGCAGCGAGCGCGTGAGCTACGCGGACGCGCACCAGCGCTTCACGGCGCTCGAGAGCCCGTCGGCAGGCGCCGCGGAGCCCAACTCGCGCGCCTTCCAGGACGAACTCTCGGCCGCTCTGGCGCTGCTGCGGCGCGCCGTGGCGCAGCGCCAGTGCGACGGCGTGCTCTCCGCGAACGAGAGCTTCTTCGAGCTCAGCAACGCACAGCTCTACGCCTTCTGCCTCGAGCACGAGCTCGCGATGCTCACGCCCAAGCAGACGTTCTTCCAGCAGCCCGGCGACGCGGCCGAGCAGCTCACGCAGCAGCACCGGCAGGCGCGGCAGCAGACGCAGCAGCAGGCGTCGTCGGGAGGCAGCAACGACCAGCTGCGCAACGTGCTGAGCCGCATCCGCTTCCTGCGTGAGGCCGACGTGTTCCACACGCAGTTCCTCGACCGCGCCGAGCAGCTCGGCGTGCTGCAGGAGAAGAAACGCCGCGAGCAGTACGAGCGCGTGGACGCCAAGAAGTTCTCGCTTGCGCGCGACGAGAAGGTCCAGCGCTTCCAGATGCAGCGCGAGATGGAGAGGAAGCTCGCCGAGGTGCAGCGCCGCAAGCAGCAGCACGCCGGCAAGAAGCCCGGCCAGGCGCTCACCGCAGACGACGAGGACGATCTCGAGCTCGACGACGAGGTGGACGAGCTCGAGCGCGAGCAGCTCATGGCGTTCATCCAGCTCGCGGTCATCAAGTCCATGGACGAACAGCTCTCGATCAACCAGGTGCGAGAGTGCGTGCGAGCGCCACGGAGCTGCAACGCGCCTGCTGCTGCTGCTACAGACCCATAACCGGGTGAGTGTGCGACTCGCCGTGGCGACAGGAGCGCGAAATGCTCGAGACCATGGTCCGCATGAACCACGCGAGCGAGAAGAAGGACCTGTTCTCGGACGCGCACCGCCCGCCGCCACCGACGCAGGGCCAGGGTATAGTACGTAGCCGCAGCTGGTGGTTTGGTGGTCAGTAGTGTGTGGGGCGGCGGCGCTCACGGAGTCGCTGGTCGGTCTGCAGAGCGTGACGCACATCAACCCGCAGTTCGAGATGCGCCGCGAGACGGTCAAGTCGGGCGTGTTCCAGCCCGGACACCGCCTGCCGACCATGTCGCTCGAGGCGTACGCGGAGATGGAGGTGACGGACGCGAAGGAGCGCCAGGCGCGGGAGCAGTGCGTCCCTGCGCTGTGACTGTGAGTGTGGTGGGTGTGTTGGCGGATTGGACGCTGATGCTGCTGTGCCGCCTCTTGCTAGAGAGGCCTCCCAGGGACCGCGGCGCTACGACCAACTTGCGGAGGACGGCGACGAGGACGACCACGCGCTCGTGGACGAGGCCACGTACAAGGACCGGTCGTGGGACGACTGGAAGGACGCCAATCCGCGCGGCATCGGCAACAAGAAGGGCTCGCAGTTCTAGCGGGCGACGCAGCAGCATGAGCAGCAGCATGAGCAGCAACAACAGCAGGAGCAGGAGCTTTGCCAACAGACCGCACACCATCGTCTGCTCCGCTCGCTCAACACCGTCGGGCGTCGAAAGACTGGCGGAGGATCCTCTGGAGCATCGTCTGGCACTCGGAGGAAGGAGACGTTGAGCAGGTTGATAGCAGCCGAGGCGTTCGGATCTCACACACGGCGCACGCCGTTCTTGCACGCGCACAGCATGACGGACGGATGAGCGGGTGTCGTAGTCGGGAGGCGTCTTTTGAGCTGCGCGAGTGAGTGGGCGGGGAGCAGCAGCAGCAGCATGTACCAACCTGCAACGAATGCAGAGGCAACGACAGACGCCTGCACGCCGTCGCGGCACCAGAGCGTCCACGATGCGCCTGCGGACGCGGCGGCGGAAGCGAATCTGCTGGAAGAGTTCTACGCGTTCATGTACGAGAGCGCCGTGCTCGCGGGAGCCGCGTCGTCCAGCCCCAGCAAGGAGAACACCAGCGCAGGTGCCGACACCGGCCGGAGCGGAGACCACTCTCCTCGGCGAGGAGGGAGTCCTCGCAAGAACGTCACCGCCGGCCCGACTGCGACAAGTCTCAGCAGCGCGAACGCCGCGGCGGCGACGACCACGACGACGTTCGGCTCGCCGTCCCCACTCTTGACACGGGAGATCATGAACGCCATGCTGCCGCCAAAGTTCGAGACGCGCCGCACTGGATGGGGAGCCTGGCGCTGGAGGACTGCGCGCAGGAGTTGACGATCTGTATGCACTCTTCCGTTGCCGATGATGCGCGTAGGTCCTGGAGCGACGCGGCCGGCAAGTGGCAGCGGATGGTTCGACTGACGCAGGCGCCTCGAGCCGATGTGGCTCGGCTGGAGGAGCTCCTCGACAGACTCCTCGTGACGCACCAGGCGCGCGCCACGGCGATCTGCCCCGTGCGCGAGAAGTTCTTCCTCCACGTGTTCGGTGGGTGTCCGCGCTCGCGAGGGCTCGTGGCGCGAGGCTGAGATGGCTGCTCGCTTGCACCGTGCTCTGCGAGCAGAGGCCGTGATCCGAGAGACGGCGTGCGAGTGTCCGGAGCGCGGACTCCTGCTCCTGCGCGCGCGGGACGAGCTGCGCCTCTCGATCGAGGCGTACCAGACGCTCTTCCACAACAGCATCGCGTACGGCCGTAAGAAGGCGGTGCAAGCCGAGGCCGGGATCACCGAGCTCGAAGCGGAGGTGCAGCGCCTCGCGCACAGACGCGACGAGCTCCGCGCGAGGAAGAACGAGCTCGCGCACGACGAGCTCTTCCAGGGCGAGCAGCTCGGCGAGCAGCGCCGCAAGCGCCTCGCGCTACAAGAGCAAACACGCGTGTTCCTGCAGACGCAGCGAGCGGAGCTTGAGACGTTCCTCCGAGAGCTAGCGCACAAGTAGCGAGCGGCCAACGCCTTGCGCTGCTCAGGCAGGCGCCGTGTTCGATCCTCTTGTCGCGTCACGGGACCTGCCGCGCTCGTTGCCTCTCTTCTATATACACACGTGCGCGCGTGCACGCCGGAGCTACGCGGCTCACAGCAGGCGCTTGCGCAGCTGCTCGAGGAAGACGAACGTGAGCAGCGTCTGCGGCCCCAGCCGCATGTACGCCGGCAGCCAGCCCTTGTAGAGTCCGCGGACGCCCTCGTGCTTGACGACCTTGAGGAAGCAGTCCGTGGCGCTCGCGTACTCGTTGTGGTGCATGTTCATGAGGCGTGTCTTGACGACGTCGGCGGGTGCGCATGCGGTGGTGGCCACGAGCCCGGCGACCATGCTCGAGAGGATGTGCGTCTGCAGGTTGTCCTCGAGCGGCACGACGGTGTTCGCGAGCAGCGTCGACTTGGCGAGGTCGTACGCAGCGATCTGGCCGGTCGTGAGCAGCATGGCGCGGATGACGTTCGGCCGCACGCCGCGCAGGAGCGCCTCGGCGCCTTCCTCGCGCTGCACACGCAGCAGCCCGTCGACGGCGTGCTTGTAGTTGCGGCGCTGCGCCTCGGGCAGGCGGCTGTCTGCCTGCATGCGGATGTTGACGATGTCCGCCGGGTTGCCGAAGGCGCCGCCGAGCGCACCGCCAGCCATGCCGAGCAGCACGTTGTGGGCGGTGGAGATGGGCTCGCCGCCGTTGCGCTCGATGGCGTCGTCCTTGAGCACCTGGTAGACCGCGAAGCGCATGGTCGAGTACGTGCCCTCGCGCATGGCGCCGCCGGAGATCCCCTGGTAGAGTCCCGAGACACCCTGCTGGCGCAGGATGCGGTGCACGGCGTCGAAGACCCTGAGGTTCTCCTTCTTGGAGGTCTGCAGGTGCACCTTGAGCAGGTCGAACGGGTGCGTGAAGAACACGGCGCCAACCGCCGACATCCCGCCGAACGCGTAGCTGAACGCCGGCGGCTTTTGCTTGCGCAGCTGCTCCGGCTGCTGTAGGAGGCGCGCGGATGCCGAGGCAGCGGTGGTGGTGGCGGCAGCGGTCGCCATGCTGCTGCTGTTCTCTTGAGCTCTTGAGCTCCTCGTCGTCGAGCTCGTCGAGCGATTTGGCCGAATGACCTCCGCAATCGAGCCGCTTGACAAGGATAAAATCGTGCTGGTCGAATAGCGTAGCGTTCTTCGCATTGACGATTTCAATCTGCGAAGATCTGCGCGGTTCATCGAGGCCGCGGAGATGCTTGCAACGGGTGTTGCAACCGACGCTTTGTCCTGGGATGCAACGGTGCTGCTGGCTGTGGAGCATGGCGGTCTGACAACCCAGCGTGTGCGAGTATGAACGCATCCGTGTGGACAAGTGTGTTGAGCGAGGGTGCGTGGCGCGTCACTTTCTTCGCGCTTTGTTTTTAGTGAGAGTAGGCTATTCGACCAGAGCGACGATTGCGGAAACAGTTACAAAAATCGAGAAGGCTATTCGGCCAGCATGACGTTTACTGGCGGAACTTCGTCGCGCAGTTCTTCGCCGGCGTCTTCTTGGGGGTCGTGACCGGAGCCGGAGTCGCGGCTGCAGGCACTGGCGTCGCGACGGGCTCGTCAGCGTCATCGTCGCTGGTGTTGTTGTCGTCGTCGCCTTCGTTGTCGTCCGAAGCGACCGGAGCAGGCGTCGTGCTCTCGTCGCTGCCGTCGTCGTTGTTGTCGTTGTCGTCGTACTCGGAGGTCGGAATTGGGGTAGACGCAGGTGCCGACGTCGGCGCGCTCGAGTTCGAGGCAGCAGGCGTGTTGGTCGCATCGGCGCCGGTCTCCGCCTTCGGGGTCGTGGACGGCTTCGCGGTTGGCTTCGGAGTCGCTGCGGTAGGCTTCGGGGTAGACGCCGGCTTCGGGGCCGCTGTCGTAGGCTTCGGGGTAGACGCCGGCTTCGGGGCCGCTGTCGTAGGCTTCGGAGTGGACGCCGGAGGAGTGACAGCGCTGCCGCCGCCACCGAACTGCGAGGTGCCGGCGGTGCATGAGCCGACCGAGAGCGAGACGGTCTCCTGAACCGTGGCGCCGGTCGTGGACGTGAGACTCACGGTAACCTTCGAGAGGTCGACGGGGCTCTGGCTGTTGAGCACGTAGTAGAACGCAGAGTCGACCATCGTGGTGGCCTGACCGTTGATCTTGACACTCGCAACGCCGGCGGCGGCGTTCGCGGGCTGCACGGCCACGAAGTACGGGTTGCTGCCGCTCTTGAGGCAGTACTGGAGCTTACCCGGGTTCGGGCAGTCCACGAACTTCCACGCGATCTTGAGGCGCGACGGCGACGAACCCGTGATCTTCTGAAACACGGACGGCGACAGGTCCAGGTCGCCGTGCTTGCACTCAGGGCAACGATCCACGATGTACACCACCTCGCTCGCCGACTTGTCGGTGCACGCGGCGTCCACGCACGACACCTGCGCGCAGCGGCCGCAGTTCTTGAGCGCGTCCCACTGGTCGTTGTTGATCGCCGCGTAGTTCTGCGAGGCCGCGGCCGGCGCCGCCATGAAGTTGCAGTTGCCCTGTCCGACCTGCCCGAGCGTGTACGCCGTGCCGTCGCCCTCGAAGGACTGCGCGCGCGTGGAGGAGAGCGCGAGCGCCGCGAGGCTGCCGATGGCGGCGACCTGGAGCTTGGTCATGGGTCGGAGTTCAAGAGAGTAGCGAGTGCGCTCGGCGAGGCAGAGTCGAGAATGAGCTGAGGGCGGCGTCTCCACCGCGCAATGATCGACGACGTTCGGTGCGTATTGTTGAGACGACGTCGTCCGATCGGGGAGGTCAAAGTCCTCCTGAGTACCAGCTGTCGCGTCATGTGGTATCCAAGAACGCCAAGTCGAAGTTCGAGGACGTCGATTGCAGTCGCTTGAAGGCAATCGCGCGTGAACATGTACACGCACGCGCGCGCTCTCTCTCTCTATGCGAGCAAGACTGGCGAGGACCTGGTTCTCGGGCATCGTTGCGAGCCAGCTCTCGCGCTGCTTTGGCGCGGATCGCCTCGCTTGCTCGTCCGACAACTTGTTCAGCAATCCTGAATCTCGCACACGCAAAGGAGCACCTCGGTGTGTGCATCTCCAAAGTCAGGCGGCAAACACACACAAAACTGGACTGTGTTCTCTCAATCGGCACCGCTCGACAGAACTGTTGGGACCTAGCGCCGAAGGTGAGGGTGGTGGTGCTGCTGCTGCCCAGCGGTCTTGCAGTGACTCGCGGACGGCAGCGGAGGCGAGATCGGCGAACTGGAGCTCGGAACCGGAACTGGTGGGGTCGTTGACGAGGCGGTGGTGGTGGTTGGCACTGTCGTCGGTGATTGGGCTGGAACGGGACTCGGAGAAGGCGACAGTGCAGGCAAGGGCTGGCTCGTTGCTCCATCCGCGCCGGGGAGGGTTGGGCTCGAACTGACTATCAGAGTTGGTGCTGAATTCGAGGACGGTCCTGGAGTTGGCGCCGTCCCTGAAGTTGGACTTGGTGTTGGGACTGCAACAAGACTGGGACTTGGTGTCGGTGGAACCGCGGTGTTGGTGGTAGGATTCGAAGACGGACTGGAAGCCGGCAAAGCGGCAGTCGACGGTGTCTGGGAATCGACTGTCACAGCGCTTTCGGAGAACTGCAAACTGCCAGACGTGCAGGATCCCGCGACGAGCGAGACCGTGTCCGTGATCGTCTCGCCGCTCACTGATGTGAGCGTGACCTTGACGCTGGACAAGTCCGTCTGCGTCTGGCTGTTGCCGTTGAGCAGGTAGTAG
>JAASFS010000190.1:0-28556 GCA_023333865.1 Globisporangium perplexum | reverse complement strand
GTGCAGGTCTCGGGACTTGAAGCCTCAGTTTTGCTTTGACTGTGTGAGTTCAGCAAGTGCACCTTTGGTGACCCTCACTGTACTCACTTACCTCCAATAGTTTATTCCTTTATGTTGACTAAAACCTCCTAAAAATTATCAGAGAGATCAAAATTATGTGTGTCAATTTGGGAGGATTGCCTGTAGTGGCGTTTAGTGCATGAGAGCTGCATTGCAAACGAGAAGTCAATCAAACTGTTTGGATGCGTCATGATCCTGTGCGCGAGCACATTGCTCGGCCGCAAGTTGGCAGGCAACCAAGCAGGAAGGCATCCAGACATCCACGCACAGAGACACCCACACATGCTGACAGCACGCTCGGCGCTCGTTATAATAAATGGGAGCGCTCCTCCGTTGGAGACCAACGAACGCACGCACCGTCCCGAGCGAGTAGCGAGAGTCTCCAGACGACAGGCGCGCACGTACGCGCACTCGCTCGCACTCAGGCGGTCGGCGCAGCGGACGCCGACAACAGCTTCACGCGCTGCCCGACGTACGTGAGCGAGAACGCCGGAGTGAGCTTCTTCAGCTCAATGCCGCGGTAGGCGACGCCGAGGTACTTGCCGTTCCGGTAGAAGCTCAGGCGGCCGTACTCCATGTCGAGCAGCACGCCGACGACGTCGCCGTCCTCGAACGGCTCGGTATAGTAGTCGATGATGTCGTGTACCTTGTGGCCCGTGCCGCACGAGATGCCCCAGAAGATGCTGCGGTTCAGGATGCTGCCGTTGAGCGGGAGGTCTGACGCCGCCACCCCCAGGAACACGCCCTCGCCGCCCTTGGCGCTCACCAGCTGCACCTCCCAGTACTTGACGCCGCACGCGACTTCGCAGTTGCCGAGCACCGATCCGAACCCCTTGGCGACCTGCACGACCGCGGCGTTGCTCTCCTGCAGCACCATGTAGTACGCGCACTTCTTCGGGTCGAAGCGCACGAGCGGTGCCTGCAGCACAAGGATCGGATGCTTCGGGTCCGCGCCGATCGTGCACTCGCTGATGCGCTTCTCCGGCGCGATCTCGTGCTTCGACACCGAGTCGGTCTGTACGAGCGTGAGCGCGACGTCGTCGCCGAGTGCGAGACGGCGGCGCACGGCTGTCACCATCTCCGAGCCGAGACTCGTGAGCGCGAACGGCAGCTCGAACTTGATGCGCTCGCTCTTGGAGAGCGCGTAGAACGTGAACACGGGCGCGGCCGCGAGCAGCTCCGCGTGCATGTACGCGGTGCCCCACGGGAACTCGACGCGCGTGAAGCCACCATCCGCTGTGGTGGTTGTGGGGGCGGCGGCAGGTGTTGCTGGGGAGCCACTGTGGTGGTTGTCCTGTCCGCTGCTGGAGCTGCTAGCGGTGACTACAGCAGTAGTAGCGCGGTGGTGCGCGTCGCGTTCGTCGTCGTCGTGGGAGGGCGGTGGCGCCGCGACAGCACCGTAGCCAAAGGGCGTCGCGACGGTCGTCGCCAGCGTCGCTTGCTGCAGCATCTTTCTCGATTTTGTATGGGAAAGAAAGCGTCGGACTTTAGCGAGTGCGGGAACAATTATCGGACTCTATCGGAGCTGCACTGTGCGCGTTTGGCGGTTGAAGTTATCTGGTCCTGAGAAAACGACACAACAGCAGCGAGTTCTCTCACGCGATGGGCGGCGCGTGCTGCCGGTGCCACCAAGCGCCTCTCGACGACGTCCCGCTGCTCCGGCGGCAGCACCAGCACCAGCACCACCAGCACCAGCACCACCGGCCTCGCACCGCAGCCACCAGCCGCAGCCGCCACCTCCAGCGCCGCGCGATGAGTCTCAACGACAACGCCCGTCTCACCGTCGCCGCGTCGCCTCCGCCAGCCTCGCCGGACTCGCGCCGCGAGTCGCCGCCGCCGCCGCGGATGCTCAGTCAAACACTCGCCAACTACATCGCGTTTCCGTTCCCGTTCGCGAAAAAGTTCCGCGTGCGGCAGCCCGGACGCAGCCGCAGCAGCCCGGCGATCGCCGGCGGCGACCAGAAACCGTCCGCAGCGGCGGCGGCGCGGCGCGCGTCGGCGGGCAGCGCTGGAAGCCGGAAGACGGCACCGCTGCCCGCGTCACTGCTCACCGGGTACGTCGGCGACCACTGGCGCAAGACGCCGCGCGGCACGTTCGTCCCGCTCTCGCTCGTCGACTACTGCGTGCGCGACATCTGCATGCGGCTGATCCACGACCCGGACGCGGCGCTGCAGTCGCAATCTGACAGCGAGAGCAGCGGCGAGAATGAGGGCGGCGAGGAAGAGGAAGAAGAGAAGAGCGGGACTCAGCGCGCGCTCACGCTCCCCACGGAGATCGCAGCAGCGATTCTCGAGTGGCTCAAGAAGCACCAGCAGCTCGAGAGGGAGCAGTTCCAGCTGCTGGCGCCGTTCCTCGTGCACGAGTGGAACCTCAAGGGCCTCACTGAGGTCAGCTCGTCGTGGTTCGACGGCGTTCCGTTCGAGTCGCTGCAGCAGCTGAGGAGCATCGACTTATCCGGGTGCCACCAGCTGGAAGACGTTGTCGGCGTGCGGCGAGGCTCGAACAACTCGAGCACCGACACGTTTCCGAGTCTGATGGTCGCGAACTTCCGCGGATGCGTGCAGCTGTCGCCCAGCGTGGTGGATCTGCTGCAGTTCTCGCCGTTGCTGGTGACGCTAGATCTCTCCGGATGTCGTAACGTGGACGACCGCAACTTGCTGGCGCTGCGGCGCCTGCACGCGCTGGAGACTCTGAATTTGGTACGCGCCTTCGAGGAATCTGTCGAGATGTCGCCTTCCAGACCGTGCTGACTCGTTGATTTACAGACTGGGTGTCGACTGGTGACGGACACTGGAGTCAAACACCTCGCGGAGCTGCACCGACTGGCGAAGCTCGTGCTTGGACGCTGCCAGAAGCTCACGAGTGCCGCGTTCGTCGCATTTGCGAGCTCGTACCCGAAGCTGCGTTACTTGGACATCTCGCACTGCCACATCTGGTACGCACCGGACATGTGCTAGTTGGTATGGTTGCTTAACTGCTGCATGCTAGGTGAAAGAGAGCTAACACCTGCGCTGGATGCCATCGCAGCGACGAAACACTGCGCCGTATAGGAGGGATCCAATCCCTGGAGACGCTGATACTGCGCGGCTGCAATGATATCAGCGACGCTGGGCTGTCCAGCTTGGTCGGACTTGACAAGTTGCGGTACTTCGACGCAAGACACTGCGAAGAGATCCGCGCGCTACCTACGACGTGGTCCGAGCTAAGAGTGCTGCTTCTAGCGCGCACGGCTTTCGGTGAAGCGGACGCCGCGGTGCTGCAGCACATGCCGAAGCTGGAAGAGCTGGATCTGCGAACGTGTCGGATACTGAAGCGGTGAGCGAGACCGAATCGCTGGTATCTCGAGTTGTTCTCGTGCTGTGGGTTCAAACCTAATCGTGCGTGTGTGGCGGCGTGGTTGCTAGGGGAATCGAGTTCATCTGCCGCTTAAAGCACCTCGAGCGCCTGGTGCTGGCGGAGACAGCGCTGACCGACGCGTGGCTGCTCGAGATCTGCAAACACATGACGTATTTGAAAGCTCTGGACATATCCGGGACCGAAGTCACAGATCTGGGCACGGCCGGTCTCGTGAGTCTCAAGGATCTCGAGATTCTGTACATAGACACACCTGGGATCACAAACCGGACGCTGGCAAACTTGACGTCGCTCCCGAGACTCGAGAAGCTGGATCTGTTTGGCGCGAGGTGCGATTCGCATGTGTGTGCTGACAGCTTCGGGTTTCCGAGAACGTGCACTTACCGCTCTGAGATCTTGTTATGCCGCCAGCATCACGGATAACGGACTGCTGCATCTGGTACCGATGCGGCGGCTGAGAGAGCTGGACATCAGCAATGGCAACATCAGCGACCGAGGCGTGGAGCTGATCTCGAAGATCACGACGCTGACGTCACTGAATCTGAGCCAGAACAGGTGCGGCGTTCGACGCTCGAGCTCATGTGGACTCACGTGGTGCGCTCCTGTCAGCATCTCACGCGTGCGTCGGTGTCGATCCAGGAACATCCACGCCAAGTCACTGTGTTTCCTGCGGTCGCTAACAGAGCTGCGGTACCTGAACCTGTCGAACACGAACATCTCTGCGCTGTCTCTCCGCCATCTCTACCGTACGTCATGACATGGAACGTCCGTGGCGACGCAAGTCGCGTAGGCACTGATGCCTGTGTGCTCCTTTCCAGCGCTGAAAGATCTTGAGACACTCTCGGTCTACGGATGCGAGCTGACCTCGAGCCACATCGATGTTCTGCGAGGTGCGATCTGGTCGCTTGGGTTCTGCACGCACACTCACTCACTTCCGCTCCGCATGCACAGACATCTTGCCAGCGCTGCGGTGTCTGCGGTGCGCCTGACGGTGTGAGCGCGAACCGAGCGGTTCCGATCTCCAAGCACTTGGTCCGAGTCATGTACACCGAGGATAGGAGAAGTACAATAAGTATGAAGCACGTGAACATGCGAGTGCCGTACGCGGCTGCAGATGCTGCCATACTGCTACCGATCGCCCTTGCGATCAACGACTCAAGCTAATAATGTATCTATCACCTTCCGCTCCGCCGCCACCGCAGAGCTCAAGGTGTGCGTCTGGCCGAGAGCGATGCAAGCCCGGCACGAGAATGCGCTCAAGCGCATGGAGCAGGACTACGACAGCCGCATGGAGGAGCAGGTGGAGGATCTGCGCGACAAGATGCGGCTCCTGCGTGCGTCGTCCTGCGATCTTCCTCTCGACGCTCGACGTCACGCGCTAGTCCAGTCTCTCACCTCTCTCTCTCTCTCTCTCTCTCTTGCAGAGGTGGACCGGAAGAGCAACGTCGACCTGCTCGAGACGAGCAAGAACGCCAACAAGGACTACATCCGCCAGCTCAAGATCGAGAACCGCGAGCTCCGGAAGCAACTCGCCGACATCAAACGGACAAGCGGCGGGAGTGCCGGCGCAACGGGCGGCGCTGGGTCCGCGACGCTGATGGCGACAGGCGCCGCGATGCTCGGGGGCGACGAGAGCGAGGAGCTCGCGCAGGTCGTGACACAGCTCAACAAAGCGCGCAAGCAGCACGACGAGGTGCGCCACAAGGTCCAGTCGCAGAGCGCGATGCTCGAGGAGCTCAAGGACGCAGTGAAGGACCTCGAGCTCGAGTCGAAGAAGCCGAGCCTGGAGGACACACCCGAGACGCGCAAGATCCGCATGCTCGAGAACCGCCTCGACAAGGCCATGATCAAGTTCAACGAGGCGCAGAGCATCCGCAAGACGTACGAGCAGATCGTGAAGCGGCTCAAGGAGGAGCGCGTCGGCTTCGACAACCAGCTCGCGGCCATCGAGCGTGCGCTCGGGGCGAAACAGCACGACTACGAGGAGCTCGTGCTGCTCTCGTCCGACGCGACGCACGCGCGTGAGATGATTCTGCAGGAGCTCGAGAAGGCGCGCGGGCAGTACGAGGACGAGAAGCGGCAGCGCGAGAAGGAGCTCCGCGAGAAGCAGCAGTACGTGAAGATCCGGCTCGAGATGAGCCAGCGGCTCGACAAGCGCGACAAGCACAAGCTCGACGTGATCTCGAAGGAGACCGGGGACCTGAGCGCCGAGGAAGAGAAGCACCTCAAGTCCGCGCTCGCGGTCACGGTGATGCAGCAAGGGGTGGCGGTCGAGGAGAAGAAGGAGCACCGCAGCAAGATCGACATCTTCGAGAGCGCCTTCCGCAAGATCAAGGAGGCCACGGGCGTGAGCGACGTCAACGAGGTGATCCAGAAGATCACGAGCCAGGAGAGCACGACGGACAACCTCATCAACCTCTCCAAGGAGAACCAGGCGCGCCTCGAGCAGCTCCAGGCCGAGCACAGCGCGCTCAAGGCGCGCGTCGAGGAGCTCAAGTACAGCGGCTCGGGCGGCGGCCACCGCCGCAAGATGGTCGACGACCACGAGCAAAACCTCGTGCTCGCGAGCGCCAAGCTCGAGCGTGCCAAGCTCAAATACGAGCGGCTCGCGAAGGTGCTCATCGGCGTCAAGGCCGGCGTCGAGCACCTCGTGGACAAGCTCGAGAGCGTGCGCGACGACGACCAGGTGGTGGTCGTGACGGACGAGACGATCGTCGACGCGCTGCAGGAGAGTGAGGTGACGCTCGTGCGGCTGCTCAACCAGATCAAGACGGCGGCCGCGGCCGGGGGCGTGCTCGCAGCCGCGCAGCCGCACGCTGCGAAGAAGAAGGAGCCCGGGAACCTGAGCCTGCACCGCCTCGGCTCGCTGCGCGGCGCGTCCGCCGTCGAGGCGCCGGACAACGAGCTGCTGGCCACGCGACCGTACAACCAGCGGGTCGCGCTGCCCGGTGATGGTCTCACGCGAGAGGAGATGGAGCATGACGACCTGGTCGCTGGCGGGACGCTGCTGGACGACCCGGAGGAGGCGCTGAGCCGCGACCGCGTGAAGAAGGCGTCGACGCAGGTGATCCTGGCGCAGGACAAGAAGAAGAAGCGCGTGCTCAAGAAGCGCGCCAAGGACGCCGCGAACGACTCGTCAGACGACGACACCGCAGGTCTCGACGGCAGCCACCGCGCGTCCTCGGCGCACTCCAAGCTGCAGGCGTCACCCAAGAAGAGGTGAAGCAGGCTCGTTCGTAGTTGTCACCTCTCGCTAACGTGCACCGAATGGACACCGCGTTGCTCGCGCCTCAGAAGCTGAAGTGCTGGTTCGGCGTGAAGCCGAGCTCTTCCAGCGCCGGCAGCACGGCGAACTTGAGCATCGGCGGCGGGCCGCACAGGAAGACCTGCACGTCCGACGCGGGCGCCGGCAGGTGCGTCTTGATCATCTCGGCGTTCACGAAGCCGACTGAGTACTTCCAGCCGTCGCCCGCGCGGTCGACCGTGTAGTGCACGTGCACGTTCGCGTGGCTCGCGGCCATCGCGTCGATCTCGTCGCGGCACAGGATGTCCTGCTCCGACTGGTTCGCGAACAGCAGGTGGAACTCGGTCTTGTCGCTGCATCGTCGCACGCACACGCAGAGCAATAGCAAGGTGAGCTCTTCGCACAGCAGATCGTCCATCGCCTACCATCCTCGTTCTACTGGATGACGTACTCGGGGTTCTGCAGCGCGCGGCGGATGATCTGGAGCATCGGGGTGATGCCCGTGCCGCCGGCGATCATGCCGATCTTCTTAGCGACGCGGACCTCCGGCGCCGGGTCGCGCACGCGGTGCTTGATGTGGATCTCGCCCTTGCCCATGTACGAGAGCTTGCCCTTGGGGCCCGACACCTCGATCGTCTCGCCGAGCTGGAGCGCGTTGAGGTGCTGCGACATCTTGCCGCCGTCCGGGAACTTGGGGTGCACGTTCGCGAAGTAGACCTTGATGACAAGGTCGACGTACCCGAGCGCGTCGTCCGAGCTCACGGGCGTGTACGAGCGCATGACGAGCTTGCCGTCGGCGTCCGTGAAGCGCAGCGAGATGTGCTGGCCGACGGGCAGTCCGAGCACGTGCTTCTCGGTCGGCAGCGCGAAGCGGAAGCGCCGCGTGTCGTGCGACAGCTCCTCCTTCTCCGTGAGTGGCAGGTGCACGGTCGGCGGGTTGCCACCCTCGACCGCCGGCGGCTGCAGCGTCACGAGCGCGCGCTTGCGCGGCTTGAGCGCACCGGAGAGCACGAGCAGCAGCGTCGTGGCGAGCACCACGGCGGCGGCGGCCAGCAGGCGCGCGTCGCCGCCCACGAGCGCCGCGAGCGCGTCCATGGCGGGGGCTGAGAGGGGGAGGGGAAGGAGCGATCGACTGGAGGCGAGCTTTGCGACTCGGGAAGTGACAAGTGATGTCATCGCGATGTTTTTTGTGGCCAACTTCAGGTCACTCGAATGTCACTCTGTCGAGGGGTATCGAATAGTAGCCTCTCTGAGTGTGTGGGCAGGCAAACACTGGCATACAATTACCAAGCTCTCCAGGCGCTCAACAGCATGGCCTCCCGCGTGCAGGTGCTCGGGGGCTACCGGCGGCTGCTGCGTGCGAGCCGCCAGGCGTTCCGCGGCGACGACTACGCGCTCTCGCAGGCGCGCGTGGCGCTGCGTGAGAACTTCAACGCGAACCGCGACGTGCGCGACGAGGCGGCGGTCGCGGAGCTGCTCAAGAGCGTGGACGACGCCGAGGGCATGCTGCTGCACCACATCGTGCAGGGCCGGCAGACAGCGGCGGCGGTGGCCGCGGGCCACGGTAGCGGCGACGCGCCGCACTACGAGGTGAAGCTCACGGACCCGCAGCGCGAGTCCATGCGCAAGGACGAGGAGCTCGTGCCGTTGACGGAGAAGTCGGCGGACGAGCCCGTGGTCATCAGCTCCGGCAACGCCTGCCAGCGGGTATGAACGAGCGCGCCGTCTGGCTGCGCTGCCGGAGAGAAGCGTCGCTGCCGTAGCGAGCGAGCTCGTGGTAGCGGAGAGAGAGAGAGAATGTGAGCGACTGGTGCTGATAGACGACAAGCGAAGGTCGGTAGTTGCGCCGCCTTGTGTCGCTCGTCTGGAAGATGCCGCACCTCTCGATCTATCGACCGCCAAGCAGCAACGCGCACGCGACGCAACAAGGGGGGAGGAGTACAGTTCATTTGGATACAATAAGAGTCCACCGCGCTGCGCTCGTGCGCGCTTGTCGAGCCACCCTCGCGCCGCCGGCGTCCGTCGAGTCGCTGGGCGTCGTGGGGCTAATAAATGACTGGGCGTCGGCCGCTGTCCACGCTTCATGCCGCCTTGACGCGCATCTGGCTCGCCTTGAACGCGTCGTAGAGGTACTTGCCGTTGAGCATGTCGACGAGCGTGCGGAACGCGGTCTTCTGCTGCTGCTGCTTGGCCTTCTCGTTGTCCTCAGATTCGTCGGTCACAGCCGCCATCTCTTGCTCCGACATGGCCTGCGAGAGCCCGATCATGGCCACGAGCAGCGAGAGCGCGAGCAGAATGTAGCGCAGCGGGCACATCCTGTAGAGCAATTGGCGGGTTGCGGGTGGCGAGTGTGAGCGTGTGAGCTGGGCGGCGGATCGCGGAATGCAGCGAGTCGGATGGCGCGCTCGTCGAGCGAGCGGACGGCAGACAGTTAGCGGCCGGTAGAGGCCGGTGCGAACAGCTTGCGCTCGGGAAGACGAGAGGATGGAGGCTCGCGGCGGACACGGGCGGACTGAACGCTTGGCGGCTCGAGCATCTGGGAAGGCGGAAATAGCCGGAGAATCCTATGCAGACGCATGATTTGTGGTGTTGGACTCGTGTGGCGCGAAAGCAGCATACGAGAACCAAGTGATGCGATTTCATAGGATGGAAGAGTCAAGAGCTGCCTGCAAGATGGGGTGGATCTGACGACTGGTAATCGCTGGCCATCGTGTGCACAACGACGGATCTCGACATCGACGACGATTCTCACGGCGGAGGAGACGACGACAGCGGCGACGAAGACGTCGCCGCAGCGAGCGGATCCGGCGATCCGCCGCCGCCACCGACGCTGTCGTCCTGCACCGCGAAGCCCTCGCGACTCTGCGCCGCCAGCGCTGCACGCGACGACGACCACACGAACAGCGTGTCAATTCGACAATCCTCACCACCGAAACCCGACTCTCACCAGAGGGCAAGCAAGCGCACCTCGCAGCACGCGAACGAGATCGGTCGGCCGCTCGAGGAAGTACATCGCCTGTCGCGCGCACCACGTCCGTCACGCACTCGCTCGCACCCCCACAAGATCCGCGCAAGCAACGCACCTCAGTCTTGTTCGCGCCGATGTGGCACGTGAACACGTTCGCGCGCGGCGACAGCGCAGACGACATCATCGTCGACGCGTCCGCGAACTCCGGTTGCTGCGGCGACAGACTCGCTGCTGCCGCGTCCGCGCTGCTGCTGCTCACGGGGCCGACCTTTGCTGCGTTCTTCTTCGACAGCGCCTGGTGCTCCGTGAAGAACGTGAAGAGGTCGTCGTCCTCGAGTCCGTTCCCGGCGCAGAAGACAAAGTCCACCTTGTACTCCTGCGTCGCCTGTCCACCAGACGACTCCTTCCGCGGAGAGAGCGCCGTGCCGCCGCCGTATGCAGTGCGAGACGCCGGAGTGCTCGTCGGAGACTGCTTGTGGTAGAACTCCTTGAGGATCTCCTCGATGATCACAGTCTTCGTGATCCCCTGCAACCGCACCTCGACATTGTTCGTGCCCAGGAGCACCTCGAGCGGCAGGTTGCACAGCACGTCCTCCAAGTTGATCTGCATGTCGCGCGCCTGCATGGGGCCGAAGATCGGGTCCGTCTCGCCGTAGTGCCACGTCAGCGAGCTCTCTTTCGCTTCGATGTAGCTGCCCGGCGTGCGCTCGGTGAAGTACTGCATGATCGGACGCACCACGCGCTTCCACGACGGGTCCATGTCCTCCGCCGTCATCTCCCACTCGCGCTCGTGCGGTAGGCGGTAGTAGTACCCGGACTCTGCAACGAGGCCAATGCGGTGATCGTTCAGCCAGCTACCGAGCACGCTGCGTTCGTGCCCGCTCACGAGTAGCACCGTGTTCTTCTTGTCGGCCGCCAGACTCTCGATGATGCGCTTCACGAACGCCTTTGGCGGAGCGATCGTCGAGCGCTGGTGGGACTCTTCCAGCAGCGTTTCTTCGTAGTCCAGCACGATGATGCGCTTCTTGCTGCGGCTGTAGGCGTTGATGAGATCCATCGTGGGGAGCTTCATGAGCTTTTTGCTCGACGACGGTCTCGACACAGCGTACTCGAGGTCTGTCAGAAAGCTCTTGCCCCAGAAGCTCGCCGAGTGGGTCTTCACGTAGCGGTACAGGTTCGTCTGGCGGTACTCGCGCTCCATCGCAGGGAGCGTCAGCGCGTACTCGAGCGCGTTCGCCATGTCCGTGTTGTTCCACGGGTTCACTCGAATCGCGCCGCTGAGGGACTGCGCGCTGCCAGCGAACTCGCTCAAGATGAGCACGCCGGGACCCTCGCGCCGACCCTCGCACGGCTTGCTCTGACACATCACGTACTCGTGGCTCACGAGGTTCATACCGTCGCGGAGTGAGGTGACCAAACACACATCCGCGACATTGTACAGCGCCACGAGCTCCGTTGGCGTCACAGACTGGTGGATGTAGTGTACCGGCGAGTGCTGTAGCGTGCCGAACCGGCCGTTGATCCGCCCGACCATCTCGTTCACGCTTGCAGCTAGGTCCTGGTACTCCTGCACGCCCGTGCGCGACGGCACCGCGATCTGGATCAGCACGACGCTCTCGCGGCGCTCCGGATACTCCGACAAGAACCGCTCCATCGCGAGCATGCGGTGCGGGATGCCCTTGATGTAGTCCATGCGGTCGACACCGATGATGATCTTGAAGCCCGCGAATTTCTCGCAGAGCTCTTTGATCCGGTTCTGTGTCGCCTCGCTCTCGAGGATGTTCTCGAAGTGCTCCGGGTCGATACCAATCGGGAACACGCCGACCGAGGAAAAGTGGTCTTCGTACCCGATGCCCTTCGGGGACGACGACACACCCGGGATACGAGCGCATGCCGACAGGAAGTGGCGCGCGTAGTCGTACGTGTGGAAGCCCAGCAGGTCGGCGCCAAGTAGCCCCTGGAGGATCTGCTTGCCCACAGGCAGCGTGCGGTACATCTCCGAGGACGGGAACGGCGTGTGCAGGAACCAGCCGATCTTGCACTTTGGGTGGCGCTTGCGCAGCAGCGACGGCAGGTTCATCAGGTGGTAGTCGTGCACCCAAACGTAGTCGCCTTCGCGGTAGACCTGGTTCACCGCCTGCGCGAAGCGCTTGTTCGCGAGCTTGTAGGCGTCCCAGAGGCGGAAGTCGAACTTCTTCTCGCTCCCCGCCTTGAACAGCGGCAGCGGGACGTAGTGGAACGTCGGCCAGAGGATGTCGTTGCTGAAGTCGTTGTAGTAGCGCGACGCGATCTCCTTCGAGAGGAACACGGGGACGCAGTTGAACTCCTGCGCGAGCTTCTCGCGCACCTTGTTTTGGTCCTCGTGCGCGATCTCCTCGCCGAGCCAGCCGATCCAGATGAACGGCACTTCGTCGCGGATGCCGTTGAGCGCGGTGACGAGCCCGCCAGAGCTCATCTTGAAGCTCCACTCGCCCGTGGCGTCGTTCTTCTGGAACGAGATGGGCAGGCGGTTGGATACCATGATGAGGCGGCGGCGCGAGTCGGCCATGGGTGGCAGGATCTCCTCCTGTGGCTTCTCGGTCTGGATCTGCACCATTGAGAGCTGGCGCTGAAGCTCCTGGATGCCCACGAGCAGCTCCTGCTCGCGCGCGTTCATCTCCGTGATGTCGTCGTCATCGTACGAGAAGCTGGCGCGAGCGGCACGCGTGCGCGGGGAGATCGAGCGGTACATATCCTGCATGCGCTGCTGCTGCTGGGCGGGGTCGTCGTCATCGGCTAGGTCTGCGCCGTCGTCGTCCTCGTGTTCGCTCGTCTCGCTACGGCTGTCGCGGTGGCCGTCACTGCTCGCGTCGCTGGGGGTGCGACCGCCGCGAGGCTCGGCACTCGTGGCCGCGAAGTGCTCGTCGTCGTCTGCGGAGCCTGCTCCGTGCTGCAGCTTCATCTTGCGCTAGAAGGTGTCGATTCAGGAATGGCGAGCTTTTCGTGTTGAAGCGTTGGGGGTAACCAGCGTACCCCAGCGAGTAACCAAGGCGATTTTTCGTCTTTCGCTTTGTATGGGTTACATATAGTGGCTTCGATTTGATGGCTGCCAGAATATGGAGGTTACCTGATCGTTCTGTAACAAAAGGTCAATCTGGACGAGTTTAGTATATGAAGGTTCACGCGTATCAACCGCCATATCCAGATTTGCACATATTACACATAGAGTTACTATGTTAAACTATTGTAGCAGAATCGATTGTACTATTTGTTAAACTGTATATATAGACGTCGTAAAATCTAAATAATAGTATAATAAGTCTTTCAACACCGGATATGACATAAAAAGCTCAAATGAATTGTGTAAAAGCACGGAATAGACGCAAGAAAATATACCTACATTATCTTGCCACTGATCGAGAAGGAAGGTGGAGGTCGCCGCGTCGAGCTCGACGACGACAGTCGATCAGCTGGCTGCACGCTCGCGACTGACGCGATCGTCCGCCGCGCTGCCTGCCAACACTCCGTGTCCGGAAGCACACCACCAAGGCTGCGTGCGGAGCTGGCGGCGGATCGCCCTCGAGGGATATCCCCACGATCGAACGACCAACACTCCTCTCCCCGCCGACGCGACGACGACACCGCGGACAGCGCACGCGGGTTCAAACCAGTCGCTCGCTCTCCCGCTTGCCGTCCGTTCACTCCGCCTTCCGCCCCGCAGCGCGCGCACCGCTGCCGCCGCTGCTGCTCGCAGATGACGCACCGCCACCACGCGCCGCGGGAGCTCGCGGGCGTCGCATGGCCCGTGCCACACGCACCGCGGAGCAACGACGGCGACGCGCGCTCGCTCTTCTCCACTTCGCCCGTGACCATCGCGTCAACCTCAGCCTCCTCCGCCGGCACTGTCGCGGCGGGTGCGCTCGCGACGTCGGCACCAGCAGCCGCCTCCAGGTTCCTCTCTGCGAGCCCCGCGGGCAGTCAGCAGGGACAGTACGCGCAGCAGCACTACAACCACCAGCAGCAGCGGCCGCACCACCAGCGTAAGAAGAGCGTGCCGTGGATCCCCGACAGCCTCGCGGAGCGCTGCTACGGCTGCCACGCGTCCTTCTCGCTCGTGCTGCGGCGTCACCACTGCCGGCGCTGCGGGAACGTCTTCTGCGACGCGTGCACGTCCGCGCGCATCCCGCTCGTGTCGGCGGGCTTCTTCACCCCCGTGCGCGTGTGCGAGAAGTGCTGCGTCGCCGCCAAGAAGGCGCACGCCAAGATGGTCGACGACCGCGCGCAGCAGCAGCTGCTGCAGGACGCCGAGCTTGACCCGTACCTGCTCTTCCCGCAGACGCCGCGCGGCGCGCTCGCGGCGCGCAGCAACAGCACGGGCAGCCGCCAGGAGCACCTCGCCGCCCACCGCAGCGGGAGTCTGCCGTCGCACCGCCGCAAGCAGCGCGCGATGACCGAGTCGGTTGCACAGGCGAACGGGCTCTTCTTCCACCCGCCGCCGATCCACCGCAGCCGCACGGTGGTGGACTCGGCGGCAGCGGTCGCCACCCGCCGGCTCTCGGCGCAGTACACGAGCACGGACCACCTGTTCGACGACCGCGACCACGACAGCGACGAGGCGGCCCATGACTACCGGATGCAGACGCTGCCGGGCGAGATCGGCATGGTGTGCAGCGAGAACGTGCGGATCCGCTTCATGGAGCGGGTGAACCACCTCGGCACACTCTACATCACGAACTACCGCATCGTGTTCAGTCCGTACATCGGCGGCGCCATGGCGGATCTCAAGAGCGACTCCACGGGCAAGAACGTCGCCGACACGCGCTTCTCGGCGGACCTGAGCGTTAATGCGAAGAACAACGTGAAGGAGGACGAGCTGCCGTACACGAGCGACGTGCAGAGCGACGCGGTGCACGCATACCAAGCGATCAATATCGTGTCTGTCGAGCGCCTGAAGAAGAAGGAGATGGCGGAGACGGACACCGGCATGCTCGACATCGTGTGCAAGGACTTCCGCCACGTGCAGTTCTTCTTCAGCGGACTCGTGTCCAAGCAGACGTTCAGCAACTTCGACCGCACGTTCCAACTCATCCGGCAGTACGCGTTCGGTGAGCCATCGGGTCCGCAGCCAGAGTTCGCGAAGCTGTCGATGGAGATCTTCGACGGCGTGCCCGATGGGTGGAAGGTGTACAACCCTGTGGCTGAGTTCCAGCGCATGGGTGTATCGTCCTCGAGCAAGTGGCGAATCAGCCAGAGCAACCAGAAGTACGCGGTCTGTTTGACGTATCCTTCCCTGTACGTGGTGCCGGCGACGGTGTCGGACAGTGTGCTGTCAGTGGCGGCCAAATTCCGGTCGAAGAACCGCATCCCCGCGCTGTCGTGGCGCGATATCCACACTGGCGCAGTGATCTGCCGGAGCAGTCAGCCGCTCGTGGGGCTCAGTCAGAAGCAGTGCGACGAGGACGTGTTCCTCATTCAGGCGATCGCGGCTGCGAACCCGTCGTCGAGCAAGTTGGTGATCATCGACGCTCGGCCGTGGAAGAATGCTGTCGCGCAGAAGACGGTGGGGCGAGCGGGCTACGAGATGACGGACCACTACGAGACTCGCCATGCCACGGCATCCCTCAAGTATGCCGACATGGTTGCGTCTGCTGCAGCTGCTGCCGAGACAGCGACAGTGCCTAGCTCTCCGGGGGCATCTGGCGTCTCGGACACGTACATGAACTCGATTGGAGGTCCAGCTAGCGCAAGCAGCGCGTACGGCGATGATGACGATTCGTGCAGCGACCGCACGCAGCTGCTTGAAGCGCTCGAGTCGTCGCTGGTGCTGACTGAGTGCAAAATACTGTTCATGGGCATCGAGAACATCCACGCGATGCGCAAGAGCTACAACAAGCTTTTGGACTCGTGCATCGGGAAGCAAAGCAACGAGAAGTGGCTCGACCATCTGGACTCGAGCCATTGGATGGAGCACTCGTCGAAGATCCTCGAGTCGGCAGTCGAGATCGTCCGCTTGATCAAAGAGCAAAAGTCGAGTGTGCTGATCCACTGCAGTGACGGGTGGGATCGCACGGCGCAGCTCTCGAGTCTCGCCCAGCTCATGATGGATCCGTACTACCGGACTGTGCAGGGCTTCCAGGTGCTGATCGAGAAGGAGTGGTGCAGCTTTGGACACAAATTCCGCGACCGAACGGGTCACGGCTTGAGCAACGCGTCGTCGGAGATCTCTCCGGTCTTCCTTCAGTGGATCGACTGTGTGTGGCAGGTTCAGTCGCAGTTTCCGAGCTCGTTCCAGTTCAACGAACGGTTCCTGATCATAATCCTCGACCACCTGTACTCATGCCGATTTGGCACGTTCCTGTACAACTCGGAGAAGGTGCGTGTGGAAGAAGAGTTGAGCCAGTCGACCGTGTCGCTCTGGACGTACATGAACACGCTCGACCGTGCCGTGATCGAGAACCCGTTCTACCACTCGCATACCGCTCCGCGAAAGAAGTGGAAAGCAAGCGTCACTGCGACGCGTCAGTGCTACGAGATTCCGATCAAGGCGCTGTCCGGAAGTGTGGACTTGCAAAGAGACAGCGAGCACTTAATGCGGAGCGACAAGTCTCGTCCGAGAGAGCCGCGGCACTACGGCGCCGGCTCACTGGTTCATACCGACAGCTCTTCGCAGATGAGCGCGTCACTGTCGTCGAATGGGTACGAATCGGACAACTCGGAGGCGCGCGAGCATATAGACGGACAGGAGCTTGACGCATTCATCCACGACATGCGTTCCGAGATGGGCGTTCGCACGAAGCGAGGCAACAACCTGAGCAAACGCGCAGGTGTCAACGGCGGCGACTTTGCGAGCGAGAGCGAGAGCGACGACGAGTTCGAGGAAGAGTCAAGCGACCTGGCGCTCGAGGGACGGTCGTCGTGCTTCCACAAGATCATCCGCGACCTGGATGCGGGATTCTCGTTTCCTCAAGCAGTGGAGCCGTCTGAGCTGTCGAACTTCCAGACCCAGGTTGGAGCGAGCCGATCGGTTGTTCCGCCACCAACTTCCCGCCTGTTGGTAGGAGCGCCGATCACCGATCCGGTTTCGCCGTTGATCTCGGCGACACCTCCTTCTCGCCCGTCACTGTCGACATTGTTCACTCCGATGGGTGGCCGCGCATCGGAGGCGGCAGAAGCGATGTGGAACGGGACGGAAGGCGACCTGGCATCGGAGAGCGACGAGCAGAGCCGTCTGGGCAAGATGGGCTCTTTCGAGGATGTGATCATCCCGTGCTACGCCATCAAAGCGCTGCACTTCTGGACGCGCTACTTCTTGCGCTGGGACTCCGCGGCGAACTTTGGTCGCGACGCGAGCATCGAAGTCGAGATGCTGCACCGCGACTTGCTGATGCGCTTCGAGTCTCTCCAGAAGCACATGAGCAAGATTCGACAGGAGGAGTCGGCGAAGTGGCGGCGTAAGTTCCAAAGGTTTCAAGCGACCGCTGCTGCGCATGGCAGTGGCAGACACAACCGTTCCCGCTTCGGCGCAGCGAGCGGCGACGGCGAGGATGAGATGTTCAGTTTTGACGACGCAATGTCGTTCCACCACCCGGGATCTCCGAAGGCTGAGATAATGGGACCAAGCCACATCGATGTGGTCCAGCTATCGCTCGACCAGGTTTTGAAGGGCGAAGAAAGTCGGGAGACGCAGCAACAGCAGCAGGAACATGGTCACAACATTGACAAGCAGATCGCGCTGCTGAAGCAAGAGCACCACAAGCGACTGGAGCAGCTCGAGGCAGCGTACCAAGACTCGATCTCGAGACTGCTGTTGAGCCAGGCGCGCGGATCGTAGATTGCGGTCGGCCATCCGTTTGCTGCTGCTGTTGTTGTTGCTGCTGTTGCTGTTTCTACTGTTTTGATTGACGAGAAGACTCGAATGAAGAAGCACTCGTGGGAACTGATGGGCATGACGTGTTCGCGTTGATGTTGATGGTCGACTCGCTGGCGATGCGCGCCGTTCCTGCCTAGATGCGCACGCTTCGTGAGCCGAGCTGCACCGAGCTGCACATGAGCCTGGAGCCTCCCTCACTCGGCAATCTACCGCTCCTCCCTCCATGGAGACTCCCGACGCGACTCGCGCACAGACTCTGTCACCGGATGTCGTCCGAGTACCAGTGATTCTCACACCGGAACAAGGAGATGCTGCAACGACCCCGCTCGGCAGCGATGATGAAGGCTGGACCCCGTGTCCGTCAACACCGACCGTCGAGTGCGGCGGACACCATCAGCGACAATGCGGCGTCGCTACCACTTCAATCGACGAACACAAGAACCGGAGCCACGCAACTCTGTTGCTGCAGCGCGTTCGGGTCTGGCGGTTCCGCGTGCTACCGTACATCTCGTGGCTCTTGCTCTATGCATGCGCCAACGTGGTCGCATTCGGGCTACGCTTTTCGCGCTACCCACGTGACTCTGCGGCGTGGTGGTGGCCGGCGATTGCCAAAGGCAGCACCGAATGCATCCTGATCAACATGGTGCTCGCGATCCTGTTCATCTGCTACCACACGATCAGCAAGGTGCACTCGTTCCTGGGAAACTGCGCGTCCGATCGAGGCTTCGCTGTTGCACGGCTGCCTGTTGAGAAGCACGTGGCATTCCACCAAGTAGCCGGCATGGTCGTGCTCATCGCGTCGGTCGTGCACTCGTTGGCGTGGGTGTGTATCATCGTTTCGATTCGAACCTGCTCGGCGGCGAACTGGGAGCGATCAGCGTATCGCCACCACCAGATCCTTCGCGAGTCTTCGATTGCGGATCTCGTACTGGAGCTCCCGATGTGGACGGGGATTCTCATGCTGCTCTGCGTCGTCGTCGCCATTCCGTTCTGCCTTCCGTGCGCGAGGCAGCGCTCATACAGGGTCTTCCTCGCTATCCACACGGTGTTCCTGCCGCTCACGGTTCTGCTTCTGGTGAGTCGGAAGCTTTTGCGAATCTGGAGTGAGCATGTTGACTGACTTAAGCTGTGTATGTGATCGGCAGTTCCACGGAGCCGCGTGCTGGATGGGGGGTCTGCAGTCTCCGTACTGGCTCATCCTTCCAACTGTCGTGTACGCCCACGAGTGTCAGCAGAGACACAAAATCCTGTCGTCCGAGACGCGCGTTGTCCGTTATGAGGTCAAGTGCGACACCGTGATCCTGACGCTTGCGAAACCTGCTTCGTTCGTGGCTCAGCTCCAGCCTGGAATGGTACGTCCCAACATCGTATGAACACCTGGCTGCCAGCTCTTGCTTTGCTCTGACACCGACACCCGTTGCGGCTGCAAAGTTTGTGTTCGTGAAGGTGCCGTCGATCTCGCGGCTCGAGTGGCATCCATTCAGTATCAGCTCGGCGCCGCACGACCACTTTCTGCAGCTCCACATCCAAGAGGTCGGGTTCTGGACGCGCGCGCTCTCGTCGCTGCTTCGCTCGGAGATATCTGGTCTCGAAGTGCGTCTGAACGGCCCCATCAGCTCCTCCACGACGCACTATTCACGGTACCGAGTGGTCCTGTTCATCGCCGGTGGCATCGGCGTGACTCCGTTCATGTCCGCACTGCGCAACATCCTCCACTCGTGGCGACAGGATCTTCGCCACGCCGCTCGCACCGCTCCAGTCCGAGCAGCCTCTTTGATCTGGACGACCCGCAAGGCGCGTCATCCAACGTGGGTTCTCAAGATCCTGGATGAGTACCGAGACGTGCTGGCGCATCCAGTGTACCGGTTCGCGTTGGCGATCCACCTGCACGTGACGAGCGTCGAAAGCGGCAATGCGCCGGACCAGAGCATGTGCGATGGCTTCGAGCAGGTTGCGCGACACAGCGAGCGACCTAACTGGCGCGCGATCTTTGCAAGCATGGGAGAGACCCACAGCAGTGATCACAAGCACCGTCTCGGGGTCTTCATCTGCGCAAACCGATCGCTCACGAAGGTCGTGAAGGACGAGGTCGCGGTGTTCAACGCCGCCGCGAGCCACACGACCGGACCGCGTCTAGATGCGTTCGCCGAGTCGTTCTGAAGCACGCGACGAGCTGCTGGAAGACACCGCTAGCGCATGCGCCACCGCCGCCATACTACGAAGACCAAGTCATCATCTATGGATCGATCACAACACACACGCACAGTGCTCTCGTCGCCCTACTGGCTCAGTTCTTCTTGCCGATGAAGAGACCCCACTTCTGGTCGCCCTCGCCGCAGCGCACGAGCTTGGCCTTCCAGCCGTCCACGATGTCGTTGAAGTCCTGCTCCGACGTCTCCTGGATGAACTCGTCCTTGTTGATGAGCGTGCGCTCGAGCTCCTCCTTGAGCACCTCGACGAAGTGCTCCGTGCGGTCCTCGGCGATAACGTCCGTGAAGCCCACAGACTCGAGCACGCCGCCGTACTGCGACGGCGAGAGCAGGTGGTAGCCGCGGCTCGCCACGTACGCCTTGAAGCGATCCGTCTGCTCCTGCTCGCCGCAGCAGTAGTCCGAGATGAGCACGCGGCCGCCGGGCTTGAGCCAGCGGAAGAAGTTGGCGAACAGCGCCTTCTTGTCCGCGATGTGCAGGATCGTGTCGCGCGAGTACACGACGTCGAACGACTCGGGCGGGAAGTCGCGCGCCGTGGCGTCGCAGATCTCGAACTCGACGTCGGTCGTCGCGTCTCCCATCGACGTCTCGAGCGCGCGGTGCACCATGTTGGTCGAGAGGTCGATGCCGACGACCGAGACGCCGAACTGGCGCGCCATGTAGAAGTCACCACCGCCGATGCCGCAGCCGACGTCGAGCACGCGCTCACCCTTCTGCAAGTTGAGCTTCTCCACGAACTCGGTCGTCGTGCTCTGCCCGCCGGTGCTCACGTAGCCCTTGCCGAAGATTTTCTCTGCATCCACACACACACACACACGTCAGAGCTCCGCTGCTATCACCTTCACGCTCTCCCGTGACACGGATGCCGCCCGCTCACCGTAGCGCGTGATGCTCTTGTTCGAGTACTGCTGCTCGTCGAGGAACTTCTGGAACGTCGCGACCGAGCTGGCGTCGCCCTCCTTGACCAGCTTGGTATAGTTGAAGCACACCTGGCCGTTGTTCTTCTTGACCTTGCGGTATACCGAGACGCTGCTGGAGGAGTCGAGGTTGAGGAAGCCCGCAGCGCCGTCCTCCGCCGAGACCACTGAGCCGAAGGCGCTCACGTAGAAGCTCGGGTGGCGGTAGTTGGTCGGGTTCGTGCCGCGCTTCACGTCGCCGGACTGGCGGAAGCACGACTCGCGGAAGAAGAGCTTGCCGCCCGGACGTAGCCACTTAACCGCCTTCTGCGCGAACGCCTTCACCTCGTCGTCGCTCAGGTACATGAAGATCCAGTTGGAGAAGATGACGTCGAACGAGTTCGGCGCCGCCTCCATGTGCACGACGTCCTGGCAGAGGAACGTGATGTTGCCGAGGTGGCCGTTCGCCTTGGCGTTCGCGTCGTGGAAGTCCTGGATGAACTCGACGGCGGTGACCGATTTGGCGGTCTGGGCGAGGATCCCGGTGTAGCGGCCGATGCCCGCGGCGAGCTCCAGGACGTCCTTGCCCGCCATGCTCGGCGCCTTCTCGAGGATCTCGGGGATCTCGAGCTCGTGGAGCGTCCTGGCGTTCGAGTCGAGCATCATCGTCTCGATTGTGGTGGACGAGCTGATCGGCGTTCATTCCGCGAGCGAAAGAGCGAGCGGGTTAGCGTCATAGTCGCGAGAGGCGGGGATGCGTCCTGCCGAACGCAGTTGCAGCCGCGCACCTGTGCTCGGACCAGTAGGTCTTCATCTGCTCGCGCGTGACGTCGACAGTCATGATAGGGGAGGTCTAGAGGCAGACGGAAGGAGTGAGAACTTCATACTGCAGTTGAGCGAGCGATCGCAGAGGAGAAGAGGGCGGCCGAGGTCGTACAAGGAGGAACGGGGGGATCAGCAGCGGATCTGGTGGGTGGGAGCCAAGTTAGCAAGTGAGCCCCGGATTTGCTCGCTCGCGCTGCTGCTGGCTGGTTGCTGGTTGCACTCCCTCGTTTTCGCCACCTGTACGCCTCGAATAGTGGCCCCGTTTGATATCACCTCGAAAGTGAGGTGAAATGAATCTTGGGCATACAAACTCCAAGACGTTGCAGGACTCAGAGACTCCGAGCTGAGGAGCTGAGTCGAAGGAACACGACAAAAACGCGCGACTCATCTCCGCGGAAGAATAGCGTGCGTTCTCCGCTACACAGCCGGTTAAATTGCGGAGGCCTCGTAATGCTAATTTTCGCGGAGCGGCTCGCGCAGGCATTGTTTTCGTCACGCGAGCCGAACTGCGTGTTTGGCGCTGACGCGAGTTTGTTCGCCTCGCGTGTCATCCGCTCCACTCGCTTGCTCGCCTCCCTCTTGCTTGCCTTCCCTCTTTCTTGCCCTCCTCAGTCGCCTTGCTCGCCGTGCTGCCATCGAGTCTTCGAGAAGGCCTCCGACCCGGGGCGGCGGAAGCTCAAGAGCTCAAGACCCACGCACATGTGTGGCGGGCGGGCGGCGGCAAGCGAGCGAGCAGTCAACACATATGCGATGTGAAGCGGAGCTGGCGAATCGCCGAGTGGCGCCGGCGCCACGTGTGCCCTTCAGCGAGCGGCTTGCGGGTTCAAGCGCGCCTCGCATTCACGCGTGCCTCGAGCTTGCCGCTCGCTTGTAGTTGTGTGTTTGGTAGGAGAACGCCGGTGTGCGTCAAGGAGAGCTCGGCGCGCACGTCCAATCCGGCGATTGGAGCCGCGTTCTCGCTCGCACGCACGCGCGAGCTTTTCGTCTGCAGATCTCGTGTTGAAGCCGCGGACTGCAACATGCCGACCCGCATGTTGCAGCCCGCCATGTTGCGCCGCAGCTCGCGAAGATCGAGGGGCAGCGTCGAGCTCGCGTCGAGCACATGTGCGCTATCCGCACTGTCTAATAGCCTATGCAAAAACAAAGGCAGAAAAGCGCGCCAACTTGTCAAATCTTTGTCCGATAGTGAGAAAAACCCGGGGCTTCCGCGCCGGTTCGAACTACGCACGTCGCCGCCAGCAAGCACGCGGCGACGGCAGGTGGCAGCAGCAGCATGGAGCGACTCGCGCGCCAAGTGCGTCGCTCTCTCTCTTAGCCACGCAGGCTATGTGCTAGTGCTCTCTGTTTTCACCTCTCTCTCTCTCTCTCCGCAGGTGCAGCAGACGCAGCAGGTGCTGGCGGCCGGTGACGCCGAGTGGGGTACCGTCGCCGACGCGCTCGACGCGCTCGCGGGCGAAGTGGAGGCGCTCACCGCGTCGAACGGATCCTCGCGCGAGGCCGTGAAGCTTCTGCAGCTGCTCTCGGTGCGTCTGCTACCTTCGCCGCGCGCCTACGCGACTTGACGCTCACTCTCGGCTGCGCAGAGCGAGCTCGGCGCGCAGATCACCGGCTACCGCTCGAAACTCGTGGGTCACGTGTGCAAGAGCGTCGCGCGCATCGCCAGCGCCACGAAGCGTGACTTCCGCGACCTCGCGAACGATCTGCTACCGGCGCTCGTGAACACGGCGAAAGGCGCGTCCGGCGCGGTGCGCACCCCTGGCGCCGAGCTCTTCCGCGTCGTCTCGGAGCAGGTGCGCTTCGACCTGCAGCTCTTCCGCAAGATCTTCGTGCAGTCGCCGCACGGTGCGTGGCGCTGTGGTGCTGCTGATATGCGGCGCGAGAGCGGAGAGAGGGTGGCTGCTGACGCACGATGGCGCACCTGCCTCGCAGAGAAGATCCGCGTGCTCATGCTCGAGCAGGTCGCCGTGATCCTCGCGTGCTGGCTCAAGCACGAGATCGAGCCGCACGACGGCGACGTGCTCGAGATCATCCGGCGCGGGCTCCTCGACCCAGCGCAGAGCGTGCGCAGCGCCAGTCGCGACGCCATCTGCGCGTTCGCGGCGATGTGGTGCGAGCGCGATGGCAGTCGTCGCAGCTTCGCCAGTGCTCTCTGACTTGGTTCTCCTCTCTCTCTCTCTCTCTCTCTCTCTCTCTGAGTGCAGGGAAGAGCACGTGGACGAGCTCGTCGACATCCCGTCGACGCCTGCGCAAGAGCTCTTGCTGAAGGAGAAGCCGCACGCCGCCATCTCGCTTGCGATCTTGAAGAAGCACCCGGAGCTACAGAAGAAAGCGACAAAGGTGACTGCGAGCTCGACCTCCAAGAAGATCGCGCGGCAGCGCTCGCTCGTCAAGATGGGCTCGCAGGTCGTGGACCAGACGGTCGAGATCCACGTCGCGACGCCGCCAGAGAAGCAGCGCGGAGCGACTCGCGACACGAGCAAGCAGGTTGACTCGCAGCCGGGGCAAGCGCCACTGACCCGCCGACTCTTCCAGGACGATGACGCTGTTGGCGTCAGCTCGTCAAGTGTAACGAAGCCTACAGTGATGGCTCCGACGTCAGCCAAGGCGGAGACTTCCATCCCGAAGCCAGCAGAGGTCAGCTTGGCGAGCACCCCGGTTCCACCGGTAGCGTCACGACCGGACGATTCGTTCCGGCGCTCGAGGATCGCTGAGGGATCCAAGATCCCAGCGCCGCCTTCGCGGAGTCCGACCTTGAGAACCACGCACGCACCGGCGCGCGTGTTCGGGAACTCTCGCTCTCAAGATTCGCCTCCTGTTGAGCAGCAACCTTCGGCGAGTCTCATCCCTCGACGAGCTGGATCCACGTCGGCACTGACCAGCTTCAAACCGCCGAGCACCAAGCTGGCGAGACGAGCGAGTCACGACACACATCAACCAGTTGACGACGCAGCTCAGTCCACGTCAGTCAGCACCCGGGACCACTTTCTCGATCACCCGATCCCAAGCTCTGCGCCGTCTCCAGTGTCAGTTCGGTCCGAGAGCAACGTGACGGTGCGAGCACGACGACGCCCTCTACAAGCCGCAGCCATGGCGGAAGAACCAGCCTTGCCGACCAAAGACAACGCCAGCGTGCGTGCAGCAGCAGCAGAGCAGCCGCCGCACGCAGTCGCTTCTGCACCCGTTCTCGCCACCAGCCCAACCGGAGCTTCTTCGCGCCATCAAGTACCGCCGGCACTGCCGCCACCACAATTCGACGTCGAGGCGGGGACAGACAGCCACTTGGTCGTCGCGGAGGAAGAGATCGAGGGTTTGGCTGAACTCGAGCTGTCGGCGATTATCGAAGAGGAACCGCGTCCGCCAGCAGTCTCGTTGGCATTCAAGCCCGCGGCAGACGAGATGGTCGGTCCCGACGAGGCAGTACAGTGGACGAACGAGGACTCGATGCAGTGGGAGAGCGAGCAGGTGCAGATTAACGAGGTTGTTGCAAGCGAGAGCGAAAGTTTCATGGCAGCAACGGATGCCGCGGACACTTCGAGCGCGTTTGGGGACGCAAGAGAAGAGGACTCGTCCAGCGCGGCGGTGGATGCGCTTTCCAGCGACGGCGACATCGAAGAGACGATGCTGATCAGTCCCGATGTCGTGGTGCAAGACCACTTCAGGAGACCTGATGAGCCGTCGGAGCAAGGTCGACGGGACAAGACTGACGGCGACAACCTGCCTAGAGATGCTCTGACGAACCTGATCGGCATCCAGCAGACGATGGTAATGCTGCAGGCACTCACGAAGATCGACGCGCGAGGTGTCCCGCTCAAGCCTCGCCTGAGCCCCGTGGTGGAGTCTCCCGTCGCTCGTCCTCGAAGCGCTGGTCGAGTGTCCGCACGTCCGAAACAGATCTTGCCGCAGTCACGGTCGCAGGACGACTTGTTCAGGTCGAAGCCGCTCGCGATTCACGAGAGCGTGGGCAACCACTTCGAGTACGTCTCGAAGGTGGTGGCGACAGAGAGCACGACAAGCTCCAGCTTTCTCGAAAGCGAAGAGAAGCTGACAGTCGAAGCTCGTGATGGCCAAGCAAGCGAGCGGAGAGGCGAGGACTTTCAGTACCCGCGCGGGTTCCGACCTCCAAGCGCCAAGCGATCCCCTCGAGTCACTAGCGAGCGCACTCGTCGGCAAGCGGAGCAACCGGAGAGCATCCCGCAGCGTCGAAGACGCGCAGTGGATCGGAGCGCGGACGTCGACTGGATCCAGGTGGAGCGCCAGTTCCAGGGGATCGTGCGCGAGAGCGAAGCGAGGCAGTCGCAGGCGTCATCGGCTGAACTGACGGGATCGACGCAGGAGGAGTCTGCGCGAGAGAGCAGCGCATACGCCGATGTCGGCGCTTCGGATGCGTCGGCGCAGGTGCTGGAGCCTCCGATCCAGTTGACAGTGAAGTCTGCAGCAGCAACTTCTGCAGTGTCTCGACGGAACGCGTTCACTGGCCACCGCATCGACACCGCGCGATCTCAAGCTGATCCGGACTCAAGCGTGGCGCGACACTCGGCGCTTGGTGGCGGGAGTTCCGCCTTTCAGCAAGGACGCAGCAGCAGCCGCGAAGTCGAGCGCCGATACTCGTGGCCAGTTGCGTACGCGGGCTACTTTCTCCTCGCGCTGGGCTTCGTCTTCGGAGTCTCTGGGCTGCTGCGAGCGGTGACCACCGTGCGCGACACCCACGACTACCACCAGGCGCTGAAAACGCGTATCAGTTTGTTCGAGGCGAGCATCTCGGAGTCGTACGACTCGGTGTGCAAGCTCGAGGAGAACTACGCGGTGTGGAGCGAGTACGTGCGGATGCTCGCGGAAGAGGACGAGTCCCACTCGCTGTCCCTGCTGGAGACCATCCAGCACGAGGTCGAGCGGTGGCAGCACGAGATGCAGAGCGATCTCGCGCAGTTCAAGCGGTCGCTGTCCGTGGACGTCGTGGAGGCTGCGCTCGCACCACTCCTGCAGAACGCGACGACGGGGAGCGGGAGCGAGAGCAGCACACGGTGAGAGGAGAACACGCGAGCAGAGCTAACCGTATGAACCGCGACCTTCGCGAGGTTGGACGCTGGTGGCGCATGCATGTTCGTCTACCGCTCGTCCCCCAAGTCGAAGTGGCCGTTCTCGTCCTGTGCGGTCTTGTCCACCGCGACGTCGAGCGCGCGGTTGGCCTGGCGCAGGCGGTCGAGGGCGGCGTGGCCGGCTTCGCCGAGGCTGTTGCCGCCCATCTCGAGCGTGCGCAGCGACGGGTGCGAGTGGAGCGCGTCGAAGAGCGCGATGCTCAGCTCACCATGGAGCTGGTTCGCGCTCACGTCCAGGTGCTCGATGCTCGTGTTCGCAGCGATGGCCGGCAGCAGCTCGTGGAGCCCCGCGCCGATCGTGTTGTTGAACACGTGCAGCTCCTTCACGGCCGTGCGCTCGAGTAGCGCCTTGATGCCGCTCTGCGTCAGCTCGTTCTTGCTCAGGTCGAGGTTCGCAAGCGTCTGGTTGGCCGCGAGCGACTGCGCGAGCAGTACCGCGCCGGCATCCGCGCTCTTGTTGTTGCTGAGCGTGAGCGACTTGAGCGCCGAGTTGCTCGCGAGTCCGAGCGCGAGAGCGGCGCAGCCGGCGGGCGTGAGCGCGTTGTCCGAGAGGTCGATCTCCTCGAGCGCCGCGTTCGTCTTGAGCGCGTGGCCGAGCGCCGAGAAATGCGCGTCGCTGAGCTTGCAGTCCTTCAGGTAGAGCTTCTTGAGCGACGTGTTCTTCGCGAGCGCGTCGAAGAACGCGGTGTCCGCAGCCTCCAGGTTGTTGAACGAGAGCTGCAGCGACTGCAGCGAGCACGACGGGAGCTCCAGCAGCGCCGCGAAGTGGTCGAGCGCGGCGCCGTTAATCGCCACGTCGGTCAGCAGCAGCGACTCCAGCACCGGCTGTGGGTTCTCTCGGAGACCAGCAAGCAGCACGGCAACGCCGGCGTCGCCAAGCGCGTTGCGCGAGAGTGTGAGCGCCGAGAGCTTCGTATTCACTGCGAGCATGCGGCCGAGCGCCGCAGCGCCAGCTGCCGTCACGCTCTTGTACTCGATATCCCATGTCTGCAGCGCCGAGTGCGGATTGCGCGCCAGCCCCGCGCAGAGTGCGTCGACGCCTGCGTCACCGAACGCGTCATCGCCGATGCATAGGAGCCGCAGTGTGCGGTTGACAGCCACGCAGTCGGCGAAGGCGCGCAGCGCGGTAACGCCGAGGGCGTGTCCGGAGAGGTAGAGCTCCTCGAGCTGCGCATTGGCGGCGATGCTGGCGGCGAGCTTCTCGGCGTCCGCGTCCGAGATCTTGCGCGTGCTGAGTACGAAGAGGCTCTTGGCGGTCGCCGGCTGCTGCAGCCGGTCGAGCAGGTCCTGCACACCAGCGCGTTGCCCCCACGCCATGCTTGTCAAGAGGTCGCGATGTGACTGGCAAAGAGTTCAGGGGCCAGTATTGATGAGAGGTGAGGTGGACCACCCAAATGTGGATTTTTAAAATTGATTTCGTGAGTGTCTTCACCATGGAGACAACCTGTAACGGGGTGCCCGTTACATAGAATACTTCCGCACGGTCGGTAATTACTGACTGTGACAAAAGTCAGGGAAAGCATCCCTGACCCCAGAGACACCCGCAGGTGTCTCTGCCTCGAATGAGTGACATGATGGCGCCAGTCCATGGCGGCCACTCATTGGCTGGAGGCGCACGCCTCCCAGCCAATCACAGTAGGTAGCCAGCAAGTATCCAGTAGCTTTAAGGTTTTCATTTGACCTTAACCTCGAACCCACAGGGGTTCTAGGCAATCCAATCTCACTCTCAGTTTTCACAAACCCCACATTTGTGAGAACGCACCTCAGAGCGTGTAACCGGGCGTGCCCGAGTTACGCAGCACAGTAGGGAGGAAGCGTGCGTGAGCACCTTCCACAAGGATTCCAGTCAAAGACGGAAAGACGTTGGGCACTTCTGCTCCAAAAACCAAAAGTGTTATTTCGTAGCTTAGTGCGGCTCCACCCGTTGGTGTGAGCTTGTAGATTTGTATACTATACTAAATCTAAGATGCCTAAAATTGAGTGGCTCTGAGGGCGCTACTGATCTTATTGGTCTTTATTGTGCTAATAGTAGCCAATCGGATAGGCCGCAATT
>JAASFS010000019.1:0-59053 GCA_023333865.1 Globisporangium perplexum | reverse complement strand
CTCAGCCAGGGATCAGCGCCAACCGACAGTTCGCTTGTGTGATAGTCGGGCGGCCTGAGTCCCGTTACAGCTGCAGCACGAGCAGCTGCAGCTCCAGCGCGGTGGCGCGCACGCGGGCGTCGCTCGCTTGCTCCAGCAACGCCCACAAGCGCGCGTGGAACTTGCCGAGCGCCGCGCTGGACGCCGCCAGCTCGAACACGCGCTTGAGCTGCGGCACCTGCGCGAGGAAGAGCTGCTGTGCCGCGTCATTCGCGTCCGCAGCGGTCAGGTCGTCCGGGAACGCCAGCGCCAGCACCGAGTGCAGCAGGTTACGCGCGAGCGCGGCCTCGTCCGTCGCAATCGTCATCGACGCAGCAGCCATCGAGGAACGAGATGGTCCACTGGAGGTGGAATGAGCAAATGGTTGGATGGCAAATGTGTGAGAGGTCAAGAGCAATAGTGAAAAAACAAAGGCATCCGATTATCTGCTGGAGTAAAGCTACTCTTTTGGTTTGATGTTAAAGAAGAATCGATTGAGTTTTTTGGTCTCAATTAACAGCAATAGTTAGAGCTGTGAGAAAGAGGTTGTTAGTTGTGGGAGAAAAGAAAACGAGGTCGCTAACAAAATATTGAATACAGTTTTGCAAAATATTTTACAAACCGACGTTCTGATTTCGGGCTTCGAATTTGTGAATAGCAGCACAGTAAAAACTGTGCACCACGCTCCACGCTCCTGAGCGAGTCGAGGTGACGAGGACGTGCTTCTCGCCACTCGCGCCTCTGCGCTGCTCTGCCCGACCTTCGCCACCTCCTCCGCCACTCTCGCACAAGCACCACCACCAGCAGTAGCAGAACAAGAAGAAAGGATGGACGACTGGGTCGACAGCGAGTTCGAGGACTCGCCCGTGGCTGCCGGCGGCGGCATCGGCGGCGTCTTCAGCCAGAGCCCGAACCACAAGGCGCCGGCGACCGTCGCGCGCACGTTCTCGCTCGACTCGCTCGACGACCAGTACCCACCGTACCAGCAGCAGCAGCATAACCAGCAATACCAGCAGCAGCCGCCGCACGCGCACTTCCAGGACGTGCCCGTGCGCATGGTGCCGGAGCGCGCGGCGGCGACGGGCGGCGGGCTCGCCTCCAAGCGCGTGGTGATCCGCGGCATCCAGGAGCAGTCGCTCAAGATGCTCACCATGTCGTGCCAGGCGGTGGTCGTGCGCGGCGCGTCCGGCAGCTACCACGTGTACCATGTCGAGATCACGAGCGACTTCTACCGGCAGAAGTGGGTCGTGTGCAAGCGCTACTCGGAGTTCTACCGCCTGCGCAAGAAACTGCTCGCGCGGCTTGCGGCGCACAAGAAGGCGCGCAACTGCGTGTCGTGCGGCACGCTCTTCCACCAGCTCAAGGACTTCGACTTCCCCAAGCGCTTCGAGATGTTCCAGGACAAGCTCGCGCTCGTGACCAAGCGCACGAGCGGACTCGAGGCGTTCATCGTCGCGCTGTGCCAGTACCTCGCCGGCGACGGCGAGATGGTCGTGTGCCCGGAGATCACGTCGATCCGGTTCATGGCCAAGGAGTTCCTGCTCTTCCCGCTCGAGCACGAGTGCCAGCACGTTCGCGCGATCCGGCAGC
Source organism: Globisporangium perplexum (assembly GCA_023333865.1). Classification (NCBI taxonomy): domain Eukaryota; phylum Oomycota; class Peronosporomycetes; order Pythiales; family Pythiaceae; genus Globisporangium; species Globisporangium perplexum. Next base: position 57,445 of record JAASFS010000019.1, on the reverse strand, counting down.
TCAAGTACGTCGACCCGCGCGACGTGCAGGTGGACACCGAGTCGTGTCCGATCTGCCTCTGCGACTGGGGCGAACTCGACGGTAACCAGCTCGTGCTCGCGCCGTGCGGCCACTTCTTCCACGAGCACTGCATCAACGAGTGGTACCGCACGCGCTTCGACTGCCCCATGTGCCGGACGATCGCCGGCCAGGAGTAGCGCGGAGGTGGGTAGGTCGCCTCGTGCGAAGTCTATCGGTGTAATGACGATGTCCGTGAAGGTGAAGGTGAATGCGTCGCCGCCCGCTCTCTAGGGACCTCTCTCGCCGTCGCGCCGCTTCGAAGCGGATCTCGCAACCTCGCAACCTCTCGCGGAAGCGTAAGAGCGGCGGCGGCGGCGATGCGCAGCAGCAGGTCTGGCGCCGTCCCCTTCGCGTCGCTGCTCGGCGCCTCGGTACTCGCGGCGCCGGCGAGTGCCGAGTGCTGGGTGCGCGCCGATGGCTCGGAGATCTGCTCGCCCGAGCCGCTCGCATGGCGCGTGGCTGGGTGGTTCTGGTTCACCGCGCTCCTCGCCGTCTTCGCGTTCCTGTGCTGCCAGGACGCCGCGTGCGGCTGCTGCTGCTGCTGCAGCTGCCGACGGCGCAAGCGAGCGCCGCGCGACGTCGATGAGGATGCCGACGCCGACGCCGTGCGGATCCGCGACGACCTCACGGAGCCGCTTCTGCCGCCGCTTCGGGGCAAAGGCGCCGCCGCCACCTCGACCGCCAGCAAGCCGCAGCGCCTGACGCACTGGCCGCTGCTCAAGCCCCAGTATCGCTACATAGACCCATGAGCGCCATACAAGAAGGATGCGCGCGCCATCGATGGAGTCTGCCTGCCTCTCTCTCTCTCTTTCTCTCTCTCACACCCTCTCGTCTCACTGCTGCTCGCCGCCACCGTCGTCGTGCTCGTCGCCGACGACGGCGTTCGGGTTCGCGTAGCTGAGCTGCGCGTACGGGTCGACGACGACCGGCTCCTCCGCCTGCTCCTGCTCGGCGTCGCCGCCGTATTGCGTGTCCGTGTCCGGGTACGACGCGACCGCGTCACCGTCGATGCGCTGGCGCTTGGTCGCCGTCGCTGCCGCCGGCAGCGCGTACTGCGCCGGGTACGCGAACGCCGCCTCCTGCGTGCTCACGCCCTTCGCCTGCACCATCGCGACGATCGCGTCGTGGTCCGAGCGCTGCGCCGCCTGCTTCGCGACCGGGTTCGGGTCGTCGAACGCCCAGCGGAGGTTGAGCACCTCGTCGTGCTCGAGCGGCTGGTTGCCCATGGCCTCGCGCGCGAACTCGGCGCTCGTGCGATGGCGGAAGCGCACGAAGGCGATCGAGAGCCGGTGGATGACGTTCACACTCTCGACCTCGCCCCACTCGGCGAAGTGCTTCGTCACCGTGGCCTCAAGCTCCCGGGGCTTCTGCACGCCGCTCTTGAGCCCGCCCACATACAGCGTGCGCGAGTTGCGCGTGAAGTTCCCGACGCCGGACATGTCGTCGCGGTCCGTCGCGTGCCGCTCGCGGCCGAAGCAGTCATGCATCATGCCGATGCGCGCCTCGTCCGCCATCGTCGGCACGCGGTGGTAGTAGTTGCACTCGGCGCCGCGCGCGCACATGCCGCGCGCGAAGTGGACGCAGAAGTACCGGTTCGCCTTGCTCACGACGTCGGCCTTGGTGCGGCCGGCGTCCAGCGCCAGCACACAGCGCGTGGCCGCGGGCTCCTTGCCGCGCTCGTTCGCCCAGTGGTCCCCGATGTGCTTGTCGTACCAGATGTTGTACTCGTGCGCGCCTTCGAGGTGCGTGTTCTTGCTCGGCATGTGCTCCAGCTGCTTGCGCGCCGGCCGCGCCAGGAACGCCACGTTCTGCTCCTCGTAGCGCCGCGCGTTCTCCTCTCCGGCGCGTCCGCGTCCGAACCACCCAGTCGCTGCGACCGCCGCCGACACGCGCATACAGAGAGAGAGAGAGAGAGAGAGACACACACATCCGTTGTCAGTATGCGCATGCCCCCTCCTCCTCCTCCCGTCCTTCCCGCGTATGCGAGCAGCTACGCACCGTGCGGCGCGGCTCCCATCTCGGCCGGACGCTCCCACTGCGTCGCGCCAGAGATCGCATTGTAGTAGTAGATCTTGCTGGTCGCCGGGTCCAGCGCCTCGCGCCACGCGTGCTCCGGCTGCACCGGTTGCGCCGGCGCCTGCGGTGTCTGCGTGACGAGTGCGTCCGGCGCCGCCACTTTCTTCGCGCGGCAACGTTGGCAGCGCGGGCGGCGCGCGTAGTTCTCGCTGCGGCACTCGGCGCACACCCAGTTCTTCTCGTACACGGCGTACGCGGCGCCCGTCTCGCCGAGCGTCCCCACCACCGTGAGCTTGCGCGGCAGCTCGCCGCCGCCGCCTCCAGCAGCACCAGTAGCTCCGCGCTTCATGGCTCGCTTGATACCAAAGTGGGCGATTCGCGATACCAATTTTGATCAGTATCAACGGCATGAGCTCGACGACAGAGGACGAATGGCGGCTCGTGACCCGCAAGCACAGGACGAAGGCGAAGGCGAAGGCACCGACCGCCAAGAGCGCGGGCGGCTTCGCGTACAAAGAGGTGGGTGGCAGCGGCGGCGGCGGCAAGCAGCAATCGGGCGATGACGCCGACGCGTCGACCGCACGCGCACTCGCGGTCATCGAGCGCGTGACGCGCATCGCGCTCGACCTGCGCGAGAACGCGCTGCTGCGCGACGCGGCACGGGCCATCGGCGCACACTTCGCACTCGACGGCCAGGACCAGGACCACGACCGGAACCAGAAGATCGACGTGCATGTCGTGTGCTACGGACTCGGGAGCTTCTGCGCGTCTACGAACGCCGCGTATCAGCTGGCGTACGCGAGCGCGCTGGTGGCGGCGCTCGGCGCCAGAGCGCACGTCAGTGCGACCGAGATCTTCGACCCAGTGATGAACAAGGTGAGGATGCGTCTGGCAGGCGAGCAGACGGCGGCGACAAGACGCTCATGTGACGGGTTGCTGGCATGCAGCGCGACGTGGAGATCGCGGCGCGCTTCGGGTTCGCGACGATCGAGAAGAACGAGTGCGGCAAGCGCGCGGCGGCGACGCGCACCGTGTTCTTCATGCCGCACTGCGGACGCAACCTCTACGAGAACGTACTCGCGAGCAACTGGAGCCGCGCGGGGCTCGTAGACGTCGCCATCGTGGGCAACAGGTGCGTCGCGCGTACCGGATCGACCCGGAGCTCTTGGACGCGCTAACCGCCGAGCTCGAGTCCACCACGTGCAGCTTCGAAGCCTACAGCGACCGGCTCATCGGCGCGGTGGAGCGCAGCGCGAACGCGCTCGTGGGCTGCTTGCCGTTTCTGACCGAGACGCCGCTGCGCAGCTCGCTCGCCAAGACGCACGACGAGTTCGTGCAGTACGAGGCGGCGTTCAACGACCTCAGGTGCGCTGCTCTCTCTCTCTCTCTCTCTCTCTCTCTCTCTCTCCCTCGCTTGTGTGACGCGCTGGAGAGGAGGCTCATTGCTCAAGCGCGTGTCTTGGATATCCTTCTTCTTCTTCGTCGTCGGCTTCGTCACTGTTGTTCGGCGGACGCCAGCGTGCACGTCTTCCCGGCTGCGCGCGCGCTCGAGGCGCTGGAGAACGCGGCGCTGGCGGAGCGGATGGTCGCGATCGCAAACACGGCCGGAGACGCTCCAGACGGCGAACTCGTCGCATCCGCGCTCGCTCTCTAGAGATATGGGGAAGAAGCATCGCACCCGGGCTCGAGACTAAGATGCACGAGCTGCCAAGACATGCAGCGTCCGCAGTCGCAGGACGCGCGGATACCACGAGTGCTATCTGCGCGTCCGTAGTCGCACGTTCCAGCGTAACTCCCCAACAGTGTGCCAAAGATAGGGCTTCAAGAGGTCTTCAAGAGACTTCAAGAGACCTCCCGCCGTCGTCACTTCCGGTTCCTCCGCCATCCAGCAGCAGCAGCACCTCCGCGACCGGACTCGGAGCGCAGCAGCCCGCGACCAGCCACCATTCCCACGCTCGGCGCCTCGGCACCCGCGGCGGGCTGCGCCATGACGTTCGCCAAGTGCATCGGCGGCGAGCCCGAGCGCGTGTTCGCGTCGCCCGCGGCGCGCGAGATGCCACCCGGCAGGCTCAAGATGCGCCAGCTGCTCGGCTGGACGCGCGGCGGCAGCCACCGGAGCTCAGCGTCCACGCCGCCGGCGTCACCGCAGCAGATGGCGCAGAGCCCTGTCGTGCGCGACGTCAAGAGCAGCGCCGCGAGCCGCACGCCGCCCATGTCCCCCACCACCGCCGCGTTCGCGGTAGGGCTGCCGCTTGTCCTCTCTGCGTCCTCTGCTCGTCCACCCGCTTACGCTGCTGCTTGTGACGCAGGCGGTCAATCGGGACGCCGGCGCCAGGTCTCGCGCCAGCACCGCCAAGAGCGACGACGAGCTCAAGCCGGAGGCGGTGAGCGGTGAGCTCGAGCAAAAGCTGTCGGCGCCGCCAGCGCCGTTGACAAAGCAGCAGCAGAGAGAGCACCAGCAGCCTGACGAGGAGGAGGAGCAGGAGCAGGCGCACGAGGACGCGAACCAGCAGGAACAGGAAGACGAGCAGGCGCCGCTGCCGGACGTCGTGTACCGCAAGGGCGAGAAGAGCTTCCTGGACTTCCACCAGCACTACGCGATCACGCGGCACCTCGGCGAGGGATCGTATTCGACCGTCAAGCAGGTGACGCACCGCGCGAAGGGCGGCTTCTTCGCGTGCAAGATCGTGGACAAGGCGGCGCTCTCGGCCGTGGACCGCGCCGCGCTGAGCCAGGAGGTGCACGTGCTCTCGCGCCTGAGCCACGACAACATCATGCGGCTGTACGAGGTGATCGAGGACGACAGCAAGTGCTACCTCGTGACGGAGCTTGCGGAGCACGGCGACCTGTTCGACAAGATCGTCAAGCAGGGCAAGTTCCCGCAGAGCGAGGCGCAGAAGGTCGTCGGCGCGCTCACGGAGGCGCTGTACTACTGCCACTCGCGCCACATCATCCACCGCGACATCAAGCCCGAGAACGTGCTGCTGAGCGGCGAGAACGTCAAGCTGTGCGACTTCGGCTTCGCCAAGCAGCTCAGCGACGCGCACGAGCAGTCGGTCGACTCGTGCGGCACGCCCGGGTACGCGGCGCCGGAGATCCTGGACGGCAAGCCGTACGGGCTCGAGGTCGACATCTTCAGCCTCGGCGTCGTCGTGTACATCATGCTCTGCGGCTACCCGCCGTTCCCGATGAAGCTCTCGCAGCTGCGCACGCACCGGTTCAACGTGCGCTTCCCGTCCAAGGACTGGGGGCACATCGACCCGAGCGTCAAGGAGCTGATCGCCAAGATGCTGCACATCACGCCTAGCCACCGGCCGTCCGCCGCGTACCTTCGCGCGCACCCGTGGATCCGCAAGGGCCGCGAGATCCTCGACCGGATGCGCCGCGAAGCCGAGGAACGCAAGCGGCTCGCCGACCTCACGCGTAAGCAGCAGACGGCCGACAGCATCCGCAAGAAGCTCGCGATGGGCGGCTTCGAGGTCGTCAAGTACGGCCGCAATGGGCTGCCGCACCGCACGAAACTCCGGTTCTCGAACGACGCGCGGTCGATCACGTGGCAACCCAAGCTCTTCAAGCGCAGCCTGCTGCGGTACCAGAACGCGCGCAGCTTCACGAGCCTCTTCGGGTTGGCCAAGGATAGCAATAGCAACAGCCAGCCGCAGCTCCATGCGCACCCGCAGGTGGACCGCCTGAACGTGTGCGACGCCACAGTCATCCGGCGAAGCGAGTCTGTCGTGGATGACGACGATGCGCATGAGCAGCGAGACAGCACGCTCTCGAGCACGGGCAGCAACTCGAGCACCACCAGTTCGGCGTCGAACACGAGCGTGAGCGAGAAGAAACTCTGGTGGAAGGCGTTCAGGCGAGACCGCGGGAAGGCGGAGCGCACTGCGAGCGGCGGCTTCTCGCTCTCGCTCCCGGGCGGCATGCGGCCGTCGGTGCCGTCGTTCGACAGCACGCGCAGCTCGATCGCCACCGAGTCCGACCGCTCGTCGAACGCGTCGGCGGTGGGGGCAGCCGCGCAGACGCCTGACAAGCTCGACGACTCGATCAATCTGAGCGACATCCGCAGCATGGCGGTCGGCGACCAGTCCGAGTTCTTCGCCGCGCACAAGGCAAACCTCCCGAACGGCTGCAAGCGCGCCGTGGCTCCCGGCTGCGTGCTGTCGATCACGACGCGCTTCCGCGAGCTGCACCTCGAGTTCCAGAACGAGGAGACCCGCGACGGCTTCGTGTTTCTGCTCGAGCAGGCGACGCTACCGCTGCAGCACAAGCCCGCGCCGGAGCGCCAGGCCCGGTACGCGAACACCTCCTCGAACACCTCGCGGCTCTCGTCGTCGTTTGACGGGGACGACGACACCACGGAGTTCGAGGACGCGCACCCGTACTCCCCGGACGAAGAGGAGACGACGGAGGCGTCCGAGACCCGCGACAACAACGACAGTAGCTGCGCTAACGAAAGTGAATGAACGGAACGGAACGTACATGCGATGACCAGCACGCACCATCCTGGGAGCCGCGCACCACGGCCGGGGTGCGGTGTTCAGGGTGTCTAGATGACCTACGGCTTCATACTCTTGCGCCGCGGTGTCGACGCCGGCGAGAACGCGTCGCTGTCGGATACGTCGGATCGTGTGCGATGAACGGTGGCGCTGTCGTCGTCGTCCGATCGCCGCAGGATCGACGGCAGCCGGAACACCGTCTTCCTCCGCGCCATCACCACTTGCCGGTTGAAGACCGATGAGCACCCAAGGAAGACCGAGATCGCGGCGACGAAGAGCAGGTAGACGCGGCGCGGTACGAGCTTCGTCGCATGCGCCTTGATCATGAAGATGAGCGCGAGCTCGCCGATCTGGCAGAGCCCCACCGCCGCGAGCAGCGCCTTCTCCATCTTCACGCTGAAGAACGTCATCACGGCGGTCATCGAGAGCGTCTTGATCACGACGATGAGGACGACCATCGACAGGATCTCGCCGGCGTTCCTGAGCAGGAACATCGGGTTCAGGATCATGCCCACGCACGCGAAGAACATGCTACCGAAGAGGTTCTCCATCACGCGGATCGACGTGAACGCCGCCTTCGCGTCGCTCGAGGCGTTCACGAACGCCAAGCCGGCGAGGAACGCGCCGCACTCGAGCGACAAGCCGATGTTCTCCGTGAAGAGCGCCAGCAGCAGACACACCGACACGACGCCGAGCAGCACCAGCGGCGAGTGGTGCACCTGCTCCATCTCGATCAGGAAGTGAAGCAGCCGGGGCACGACGTGCACGTGCAGCGCGTACGCGAGCACGACCACGACTCCGTACGACACGATCGAGCGGATCGCCGCCAAGCCGATCCAGCCCACCGAGTGGCTCGAGAACCACTCGGGTGTGCCCAGCGCGAAGCTCATGAGGATGTCTTGCACCGCGATGATCGCCGTGAGCGTCTGCGAGCGGAGCACGGGAGGAGGGCCACGTCAGTCGCGCGAGTCGACAGATCGGAAACAACGCACAGATGCGCACGCACCCTTCCGTACGAAGACTCGTGGATCTGGTTCGCGCGGATGTACTCGTACAGCGGCGCTGTCGTCGTGAAGCAGACCGCGACGCCGATGATCAAGCCCTCGCCAAAGGAGGAGGACTGCGAGCAAGAGATCCCCGTGCTGTTAGCACACTGTACGCGAGCGCTCTGACCGCACACCACAAGCAACCCCGCCGCACCCATCCGATGTACACGGACACCATCGCCACCAGCGTCACGACCGACGTGATGTACGCCATGCCGCCGACAAAGTACCGCTTGAACTTGTCGTCGAGCTTCTGCGGCGTGTACCCGGCGCCGTGGCCGAAGAGCAGGAAGATCGAGCCGAAGAGCGAGATCGTCTCGACCTCTTTGAACTGCCGCACGAGCCCCGTGCAGGACGGCCCGACCAGCGCGCCGCCAAGGAGGTACCCGACGTTCGGCGGCACGCTGAAGTACGTCGCGATGATGCCGCCGATCGCCGAGACGCCGAGCAGGATCGCGATCTGGCCGAGCAGCTCGAAGTCATAGTGCAGCACGGCCGGGTCCACCTTCTTCTCCGCGGCCTCGAGCTTCTGCAGCTGCACGGGGGAGAGCCCCGTCGTGTTGCGGATGTGGCCGGTCTCGTAGTCCACGACCTTCATGCCGTTCTCCTCGATGAACTGCTCCTGCTCCTCCTCCTTCTGCTGCTCGAGCACCGCCTTGAGCTTCTGTGCCTTCTTCTCCGAGTCCTTCTCCACCACCACGAGCTCCGACAGCGTGCCGTTCAAGCCCTGCGCGAGCGTCTCGAGGTTCTTCTGCTCGCATCACACACGCACACACACACACACACACTCAGCAGTGAGCATCGCTGCGAGTGAGCAGCGCACTGACCAGCGACCGCCACTCTTTCGCCCACCTTGAGCGCCTGCAGCTCCTGGCTGATGCGCAGCGCGTCGCCCGTGGGCTTCGCGTACCGCGCGTCCATGCGCGCATCCATCTCCTCGATGCTCTGCGCGACGCTCAGCTCCAGCTGCTGCAGGATCTGCAGGTGCGCCTCGACGTGGTCGATCGACGCGTTCGCGGCCGCGCCGGGCAGCTCCGCGTCCGCCTCTTCGACCTTCGCCTTCTTCTCCTCTGCCTCTTCACCCTCCGCCGTCGCTGCGGCTGCTGGTGCTGGTGCGCTGGTCGCCGCCGCCACCACCGTAGTCGTCTTGTGCTTTGCAGCATCTGCTTCCTCGCCGCGCAGACCGGCGACTGGCGGCTCGCTCTGCTGCACGCCGATGGCTGCCAGCTGCTCCGGCGAGAGCTCCGCGCCGCGCGCGACTGGGGCGACCGATGCGCGGCGCACCGGGAGCGTCGCCTGAGGCTCCTGCGGTTGCTGTGCGCGGGAGATCGGGGCCACTGACGCGTGTGACACACGCGCGCCGCCGTCCTGCTCGATCGCGGCGCCCATCGCGTCCATCGGAGCCGCTTGGCGCGCGCACGCGGCGAGCACGAGCGCGCCGCCGAGCGCCGCTGTTGCGCGCCAGCACCGCATCGAATCAGAGTGTGTGAGGTCAGAACCAGTTTGCCTGATTATGAGGATACTCGATATTTACGTAAAAAGTAAATACGTGGTCCACCCGATTAGTGTGTGGTCCACCTCGATTGGCCTCCTTGCTTCCCCACCGCTAGTTTTCAGTCGAGAAAGAGTCTCCCCGCTCGTCGTCGCTTACATACACGCCGCCTTCCCTCCCCCCCTCCTCTCTACCCGTCAAGACGATGCTCAGCCGCCTCGCGCTCCGCCAGGCGACCATCCGCATGGCCGCGGCCAAGGCGTCGGCCCGCCCGGCGTCCGCCGCCGCCATGTTCCACAGCAGCGCCGCGCGCAAGGAGGAGGAGAAGGCGTCCGCCGCCCCCGCCGTCCACCCGGGGCTCCTCACCCAGTACGGGCTCGACGACTGGAAGATCTCGGCGCCGATCATCGGCGCGATCTCCATCCCGATCCTGAGCAATGGCGTGCGTTCGTATGATCGTGTGTGTGTGGTGTGTGTGGCCCCTCGCAATCGGACTGACGAGCGGCTGCTGCGGTGCATCGTGCGTAGATGTACGTGCTGAACGAGGAGACGCAGCTCGCGTGCTGCTTCTTCCTCTTCTGCACGTCGGTGTACAAGTTCGGCGGCGACGCCATCGCGTCGTACTTTGACGCGCGCGCGAACGCCATCCTGGGCGAGCACAACCTCGTCGAGAACGCCAACATCGCGCTGGCGAAGGAGACGCTCGCGACGCACGAGTCGCTGCTGTCGATCCACGAGGACATCGCCGTGGTCGCGGACGCGCACAAGGAGGCGGTGGCGCTCATGTGCGAGGTGCAGGCGGCCAAGCTGCGCCACAAGACACGCGAGACGTTCGTGAAGAACCTCGAGTCGATCCGCGAGATCGAGGCGAGCTACAACCTCGAGCTGCAGAAGTCGATGGTCTCGAGCGCCACGAAGAAGGTGCGCGCGATCGTGGAGCAGGGCGACAAGACGCTCAAGGCGGCCGCGTTCAAGCACGCGCTCGACATCCTCTCGCAGACGGACATGGACGAGAGCAAGGAGGACGACATCGCGGCGCTCTTCTCCAAGGAGCTGCGCGCGTACGCCGAGGGGCTCGAGGCCAAGCAGGGCCAGGTCGTGCAGCTCACGGAGGCGGAGCAGAAGGAGCTCCAGGCCGACCTCGACGCCTACATGAAGCGCTTCGACCTCGAGGACGCCGACTTCAAGGCGCCGAAGGAGATCAAGCTCGAGCTCATGTAAGCAGCGCGTTCGTGGCGTCCGTTCCGAGGCGGAGAGTGCGGCGCGCTCGTGTTCGTATGCACGCCCGGCGGCTTCTGACGGCCACGCCGCCTCGCCGGGAGCGCGTGAAGACGAGCTAATAAACTGAAGCAAGCGCGTGTGGCTTGCGCTCGTAGCTCTCTGCTCGCTCTCTTCGCCCTGCCGTCAGAAGCGCTTGGCGTGGCTGAAGGACTTGGCGGTGCCCGTGCGGAAGCCCGTGGGCGACGTGTCGTAGATCGGGCCGGGCGAGCTGGCGCTCGAGCTCGGCGTCGCGCGCAGCCGGCGCTCCGTGCCGAAGGTCGGCGACACCGTGGGGCGGATGTCGCGGAACGCGCCGTGGAGCGCGATATTGGGCCCCGGCCCCTCGGACTTGCCCCCCAGCGGCTGCCGCGTCGCGGTGCCGAACTTGGGCGACGCGGACGCCGCGGCGCTGAGCGTCTCCGGGAGGTCGTAGATCGGCCCGGGCGACGGCGTCGAGTCGCTGTTGAGCGCGCTGCGCGGCGCGTTGTCGAACGGCGCGAACGCGGCGCTGCGACAGAGCGAGCTTGCCTGCTTGGTGCACGAGCTGGCGGACTCGTACGACCCGGGGCCGGCGCACGGGTTCGTGAGCTTCTTGGTCGTGTCCCAGTCGTCGCGCGTGCTGGTGCCGAAGCTCTTCTTCGGGCCCGCGCCGACGCTTGTCGGCAGCTTGTAGAGGGCGTCCGTGGAACCGGTGGCGCGCTGCCACTTGAAGCGCGTCTCCGTGGGCGTGAAGGTCGCGATCGCGTGGTGCACGCCGTGCTTGGACGGCGAGTTGAAGAGCGGCTTGTGCACCGACGACGACGTGGCTCTCGTGGGACTCGCCATGGCGTCTCGCTCGACGACTGGCGGAGGTTTGAGAGAGGCGAGCGAGCGATGGCGATGGCGACGGCGGTGTGCTTGATGCCAGCCACGCGAGGTCTGCAGAGGTCTGCAGAGGTCTTCGATGTCGCTCCTATAAATATAGAAAACTCGAACTCTCAAGATAGACTTGCTCGCTTCCGCGGCTTCGAGGAGGAGGAAGCTCGCTGGCTGCGCGGCGCGGTGATGATCGCGTGGTGCGTCGGCGAGAGCGGCAGCGAGACGGCCCACGATCCCTTCCTCGAGCGGATCGCGGCAGGGGTCACGCGGCGCCAGCGCCTCCAGTCCTCGTCCGTCGCGGAAGCTGGCGGCGCTCCGCTCTGGCGACGACCGCTGGCGCTGGTCGAGACAACCCGAGCGGGAGGAGCCGAGGACCGTCGGTCGGCAGTCTCGATGGTGTCGCTGCTCACAGAGGGGACGCGGGTCTTCTTCAGTTGCGCGACGTGCTGCTCCAGCGCCAGCGTCGTGAAGTAGAATCGCGATGGGGGAGCCTGCTGTCGGCTCCGGGAGCCTCGGCGTCCGCTGTTGGCGAAGGTGGCATCCTCTTCGCCTCCTCCCTCTTCTTCTACGCCCTGCAGCTCTCGGCGCTGGTTCAGAGATCCGCGATCGGAGCGCTGGATGGCGGACAGCGATTGCAGCTGCTGCTGCGCCAACATCGCCGCGTGGGTTGTCTGCGCGATGATGTTGCCCAGGTACACGCTCTTCCAGCCCTGTGTGTGAGTGTATGTGCACAGTGAGGCGCGACGAATCCGCCAGACGCTCACTCGATCTTCCTGCGCACGTACGTAGAACGCTTGCTGCCCGATCTCTCGGCGCTTGGAGGTGAGCAGGAGCGTCAGCATCGCGCTCTGCCGCAATTTGAACGATGCTCGCCGCGCCGCCAGCACTTCGAGCGCGACGTCCACTTCTCGCCGCTGCCTCACTTCGCCGTCGGCGAGCGCCATGGCACAGCTCTCGCGAGCCGCGCGCGCGTGCTCGAGCAGCTTTGGGAGCTCAACCTGGCACACCTCGTCTCGAAGCAGCACGAGACGCTGTGGGATCTTGGTCACTTCGGTGCGAGTCTCGCTCAAGTACGCCCTCGTAGCTGCCAGCTTCGCTCGGAGCTGCTGCTCCACGACTTCCAAGCGGGTGATCCTTCCTCGGAACCGGGCTTCCAAGTCGCGCACCAAGCGTCTCTGCTCACTCAGAGCCAACGACCGCCATTCGAGCAGCAGCGCTCGATGGAAGCTGCGCGTCTCGGCGACCGCGATCTGTCTCTGGCGCCACACGAGCGTGCGGTTCCGAGTTCGCAGCGCGCGATCGCAGGCTTTCGAGAGCGAGGCGATCTCGCTCTGTGCCTGCGCGTTGGCTTCTCGGCTCTGCGCCAGTTCGTCCGTCTGCAGCGAGCGTCGACGGCACAGTGCGAGCGTGAGTGTGGTGGGGTCCACGTAGAACGAGAACGCACGCAGTGATACCAGGAGCTGCACTCGTAGCGTCAACACGTCCGCTTCGTGCTGCTTGGCAGTGAGCGCGTCTGCGAGTCGAGAATTCTCGATGGTCTGACGGAGAGATGCAAGGCGGGGACATGAGCTCTCGACTCTCGGTTCTCGGCGTCGACGGCGCTGATACACACACCAACCTGCGCGGTGAGCGCAGCCAACGCCTTCTCCCGCGCTGCGACGACATGCTCGTGGTCTGTCCGGAGCGTGTCGAGCTGAGCCTGTGAGGCAGCCATCTACCCAGAGCATAGTGCAGCGTTCGTGAACCAGCTTGTTGCGGTCTCGCACCGAGCCGCGCACTCTCACTTGAACGAGCTGCTCGCCACCCTTGCGCTGTTGCTCCTCGAGGCGCTCGTTCAGTGTGCGAAGCTCTCGTTCCTTCAGCTCGCGACTCTCATGCAGCTCTTCACGGAGCTGCACGAAGTCGGATGTCAGCCTCGAACCACCGCGAGCGTGTAGCTTGTCACTGCTCCTCACCCGAGCAATCACGATTCTCGCGCCTTCGTGCTGCTCGCGCTCGTGCGCCAGCTTGCCGCGCAGCGCCTGGTGCTCTGCATCAAGACGCACGCGGTCGGTCGAGAGCTTGGCGAGCGCCAGCTGCGTGTCGTGGTGGCGCGATCGACGGCTCTCGACCTCGCGCTCGAGACTCCCGACGAGTTCGCCGTGTGCGTGCATCTCCTTCGATCGCGCGTCTTCGAGCTGTTGCGAAGCGCGCTAGGGCTGAGTCGTTGCGACAGCGCAGACAGGCATGAAGAGCGCGCGCTTGCACCTGTTGGAGGCGGAGCAGCAGCAGCGCCTCGGCGCTGTCGGGTGCATCACAGACGCACACGTGCGAGCTGTCCATCGTGCAGTGCCTGAACTCGGTGGTCGGTTACGATGCACCTGGAGGACTCGTGTCCTCTGGTAGATTGATCGGAGGACTTCTGCTGCGGTGGCGTCGGCGACCAGCGCCGCCGCGCAAGTAGGTCGAAGTGCATCCACCACGCTGACCGCATCGAGACTCCCAGCATCGCGTCGAGACCTCGAGCGCATCCAGAGGACACACACACACACGCACGCGCGCGCGCACACACATCGACAACCTCTTCGGTGCTAAAGTCCGGAGTGCTGGCCACCAGCCGTTGGTCGTCGTCGTCGCCGCCGCCCGCCACGCACGCGCGCTGCCGCGTTGCCCTTGCGCATCGCAGGATGCCCGCGCTGGACCCACCGCGAACAGAGTTGCACCGTCAGCGCGAAACCAGCAACGCAGCAACACCGGACGCGCGAGCCGAGCCGAGAGCAACACCGGCACCATGACGTCGTGGACACCAGCTCCTCTCGAGGCATGCAGTACCGAGCTCGACCGCGCCAGGACGACTCGGCCTTGCAGCTAACCTCAGAGCAGACACCGAGGATCGTCGAACTCGTGCTCGAGATCCACATCCTAGATCGTCCAGGCGAGCGCCTTCATGATCACAGAGCAGAACACACCTCGCCTCGCTCTCCACGCTGTCTGTTTTCTCCGCGTCTGCAGTCGCCATGCCATGCCTGTCGCGCGCTCCTGCCCTCCTCGAGAGCGAGAGAGAGAGAGAGCCTCTCGCACACCATCTTGCCTCCAGTACGTGTATCCGAGCTCCGTCCGGTCCGATTTCCATAACCACGCGAGCGCAGGTCTCTCAATATCTCTTTCCATTCGCGGCTCCGAGTCACCAGGACATCCGCTCCGAGACCACACAGCCCATGCATGCTTCATGGAGCTGCCCGCACGCACCGATACATCCTTGCATCGTGTCACGTGGCCTCTATTGTAATTTTTTCGAGTTTGGCGCCAAAGAAAAGATACCCACTCGCTTAAGTGCGAGCATCGGCGCTTCAACGAGAGGACAGGCGATCTTCCAAGCGTCATCGCTCCGACCACCTTCACCTTCACCTTCACCACCACCCTTCGTGCACACCAGTGCCAGTGCCTGCTTGCCTGCTTCATCTGTGGCCACCACTCCTGCTTTCGCCTCGGATCGCGCAGTCCTCCTCCTGCTCCAGCTCCAGCTCCCCAAGCCTCGCAACCTTCTACTCCCCAGTCGACGACGATGCTCTCGCTGCGCGCGCTCCGCCCTGCGATCCGCAGATCCGCCGCCACCACCGCCTCTCAGAGCCGCACGATGGCCGCGAAGGCTGCGACCGGGACGCCCGTCGTGAACTCCCACAACGAATGGGACCCGCTCGAGGAGGTGATCGTTGGGCGTGTGGACGGCGCCACGATCCCGGAGTGGCACGTGTCCGGCAAGGCAGTGTGGCCGAGCAAGTGGTGGGAAATGTACCAGACGAAGAGCGGGCAGCCGTTCCCGGCCGAGCTCATGGAAGGTGCCGCGCGGGAGCTCGACTACCTCGCGCAGGTGCTGGAGGGCGAGGGCGTGACTGTGCGTCGCCCGGACGCCGCCGCCGACTACTTCAGCGGCTCGGTCGAGACACCCGACTTCAAGAGCAAGTCGCAGCTCTACGCCGCGATGCCGCGCGACATCCTCATCGTCTTCGGCAACGAGATCCTCGAGGCGCCAATGGCGTGGCGCTCGCGCTACTTCGAGTTCCGTCCCTACCGCCGCATCATCAAGGACTACTTCCAGGTAAGAGAGAGAGACAGAGAAAGACAGCGAGCGCGTGCGTGTGCTTGCTGGCTGACTGCAGCACGCGATCGCTCATAGCTCTGTGCGTCTGCTCACGACTGTAGCGAGGTGCCAAGTGGACGGCGGCGCCGAAGCCCCAGATGAGCGACGAGCTCTACAACGAGGACTGGAAGGCGGACAGCGGCTCGTTCAACGTACGACCTCGCAGTGCGCAGCTCGATAGCTCTGGCGGCGAGCGCTTTGATGCTAACCGGTGTGCTCTGCTCTCCTGCACTCTCCTGCGCAGTCGGTCGTGACCGAGTTCGAGCCGACGTTCGATGCCGCCGAGTTCACGCGCATGGGCAAGGACATCTTCACGCAGCGCAGCCAGGTGACGAACCAGTTCGGCATCGACTGGCTGCAGCGCCACCTCGGCGACGAGTACAAGATCCATACGCTGGACTTCCAGGACCGCAACGCGATGCACATCGACGGCACATTCGTGCCGCTCATGCCGGGCAAGCTGCTGGCGAACCCGTACCGCCCGTGCATCACCGGCCGCCCCGTGAAGACGTACGCGTACAAGGACAAGGAGTACGAGTACCGGCTGCCGGAAATGTTCAAGGGCTGGGAGGTGTTCGTGGCGCCGGAGCCGGAGCTGTCGGCGTCGCACCCACTCTTTTTCACGAGCCCGTGGACCGCGACGTGCAACGTGCTCGTGGTGCGTCCGGGCACGGTGATCGTCGAGGCGCACGAGAAGAAGGCGCAGCAGCTCTTCAAGGACTGGGGCTTCGAGGTCATCCCGGTGCCCTTCCGCAACTTCATGCCGTTCGGCGGCTCCTTCCACTGCGCGACGTGCGACGTGCGCCGCACGGGCACGCTGCAGTCGTACTTCTAGAGGGGTGGTGCGGAGCGAGTGAGCGGATCCGAGTGAGAGAGGAGAGAGAGAGAGGGAGAGAGAGAGAGAGTGGTGACGAGGTCGACGAGAGAGGAGGAAAACCGTAGAATTGCGTGTAGGCGTCGTTGCTGCGCCGCCGCGCGTGTGCAGCGACGCCATGCTCAATGCACTCGCTAGACATTTCGTCGCAGTGTGCGTGTGTGCGGACTCTTGTGAGCAACGAGCAGCGCCATCATGATGCAAGTGCGTCGAGGTCGTGGTGACACCGTCACAGATACTTGGAAAAGTGTAGCCACTTCTACCGGCCGTATATTTCTTGCGGATAGTCGAATATAGTGTCCAAGTTTCGATTCTTTTCGGAATACAAACCACGATACTAAATATTTCGACATAGTAACGTCCAAAGTAATCCCGAAACTGAGGTCCGACGTGCCAGCATCGAAATCATAACTGGGACGAAGAATCCGCCAGCGCGCGTCGACGCACTCACTCACTCACTCGCGAATCCGCCACCAAGCGCCTCCTCCTCCCGAGCGACCATGATGCTGCAGGTGTACTCGGCCGCGAACCTGCTCTGGATCCTCTGCAACAGCGCGGTCATCAACTTCTGCCAGTTCGCGCTCTGGCTGATCGTGCGGCCGCTCGACAATGCGCTCTTCCGGCGCCTCATGGGGTGCGCGAACGAACGGCTGCCTCCCGCCGAGCGGCTGCTTGTTCGTGGCGCACGCGCCATCTGACTCACTGGCACATGTGGATGCACGCAGGTCGCTCGTGCAGGCGCTCTGGGTGGACGTCGCCGCCTCGTGCTTCCCGGAGGCGAAGCTCGTCATCACGTACGCACCACCGGATCGCAGGATGCAGCGCGAGTGAGTGTGCGCTACTGACAGCGAGTGTGCGTGCACCGCAGTGGGGAGGTGCCGACGGACACGGCGCGTCCAGCGATTATCATCGCGAACCACCAAGTGGACGCCGACTGGTGGTACATCTGGCAAGGTGCGTGTGCGCGAGACGAGCGCTGTGGGATCTGTGGCTGGGTGCCTCACGTGCGGATGACGCAGCGGCGCGCGCGTACCGAGGCGCCGGGAACATCAAGATCGTGCTCAAGGACCAGCTCAAGTACGTGCCGATCATCGGCTGGGGTATGCGCCTCTTCGAGTTCCTCTTCCTCAAGCGCAGCATCGACCACGACTCGGCGCACATCAAAGGTGCGGTGCAAGCGGATTCTGTGCGATCGCTCCGAACTCACGTCGTTGTCGGGTGACTGCAGCGTACATGGACAGCTTGATCGGTGACGACTACCCGTTCTGGCTCGTGATCTTCCCTGAGGGCACGACGATCCACAAGGAGTATGTCGTCAAGTCCCAGGCGTTCGCGGAGAAGTACGTGGCTCTCAAGCTGCGGCCATAGAGCCGCTCTGCGTCGGCGCAAAGCCACCGGCTGGCTGACTGGGGAGGTGTGTGTCGTCCGCGCCGTTGTTGCAGGCTGAACCGCCCGAAGTTCGAGCGCGTGCTCCTCCCGCGCACCTCTGGGCTGCAGATCATCCTGGACGCCGTCGGGGATGTGAAGCCGGACATCTACGACATGACCATCGCGTTCCCGACGTACTCGGGCGAAGTGCCGACGTTCGACATGGGCTACGGCCGCAAGGCGGATACGGGCGTGCCGTCGATGAAGAGTCTACTCGCTGGCCAGGGACCGACGCACGTCGCAATCCACTCAAAGAAGTTCTCATTCGACGAGGCGACGCAGAACCTGGAGAAGTTCCTGGACGCGCGGTGGCAGGAGAAGGAGGAGCGAATGAACTACTTCATCGCGAACCAGAAGTTCCCCGTCAAGGACGAGGACGTGTCGGTGCTGACACTGCCGGTGCGTGGATCTCGTGCATCAAAGGAGCGAGTTCGCAGGAGCTGAAACCGAAGCTGACGAGCGGCGCTCTCTGCCGCCCCTGCCTTGTGCTGCGCTGCAGTCGTCGATCTTCGCGGTCTTCAAGCTCTGGTTCGGCATGACGCTGTCGTTCTTCCTGCTCCCGGTGGTGATGATGAGCTTCTTCCCCCGTACGTTCTGCTTGCCGCATCGAGTTCGGTGCTGCATGCCGCCGCGTTTGATCCGTACACACAGACTAACAACACTGTTCCTGCTCCTGCGTGCTCACCAGTGTACACGATCTGGGTCGTGTACTGCTTCGTATACTCGATCTACGACCGGACGACGAACTTCTGGTGGCCGTACATCTTCAACCTGTTCCTGGAGCGCGCCGCCAAGACCCGTGAAGGGCTGTCGAGGAAGTAGAGCGAGAGAGGGTGAAACGGAGGAAGTGAAGTGAGAGCGAGAGAGAGAGAGAGAGAGAGCGTGATGCACTCGCTGCAGCAAGGTACAAACGGAAGCCGTGTTGAAGAGGTTATGAAGACTGATGTGACTTCGTCGGAGAACCTGTCGTCTGAGAAGCTTCGTGTTCAGTCTTGCAGTTGTGTGTGTGTGTGTGCGCGTTGCTGTTCACTCAAGCTCTTCGTCATCGTCGTCGCTGCTGACCCACTTCTGGAACGTCAGCACGAACTCCTGGAACGTGATGGTGCCGTCCTGGTCGACGTCCAGCTCCTTTATCCGCTCCACCTGGATCGCCTTCGAGTTCATGCCGCTCGCCTTGCGCTGGAGCTTCGCGGCCGAGCTGTTGTGCTTGCGCATGATGTTGCGCACCTCGTTCACCTGGATCGTGCCGCTCGCGTCGTCGTCGAAGAGCAGGTACGCCGTCACCATGAGCTCGAGCGTCTTGGCGATCACCTGCGCCGAGTCTTCCGTGAAGTTCACGCTCGTGTCGCGGGAGCTGAGCGGCTCGCGCGCGGTGCCGAGTCCGCCGTTGCTCGTGACCGAGTCTCCGTGGCACAGCGGCGGGTGGATCTCGAGGCTGCCGTCCGCAGACACGCTCGCCTTCGTGTCGTCAGGGAGAGCCGCCATCGAGCGCAGCACGTTCTCGAAGTTCGTGATCAAGCCGAGCAGGTAACTGATCGTGAGCGAGACGACGAACTCGTTCTTGCTCAGGCTGTTGTCGCGCACCATGTCGGACTCGTAGAAGATCTCGCGCATGTCCTTCTCGTCCATCTGCGCGCCGATCGCGTTGAGCGCTGCCTTGAGCCCGTCGTAGTCGAGTCCACCCTTTTGCTCCTGTGGCATCCAAGAGCGACACAACGCGTGAGTCTACTGAGAGCACGAGTACGTCTAACGGACACCGACACTCACGCTGGCGAACTGGTGGTAGATGCAGTGGATCGTCTGGAAGGCTTCGCGCGCGAGCCCGAACTTGAGCGCGATGCGCTCGAAGTTCATGGTCTTGGCGTTCGCGACACGGCGCTGGAGGCTCAAGTCGCGCAGTGTCTGGATGATGCGGCCGTCGATGGCCGTCACCTCCTTCTTGACGTTCTTCGGCGCCGAGTCTCGGCGCTTCGATCCCTTGCGCGGGACTTCCGGGTTGGTCGGGCAGGTCGGTCCGGTCTCAGCTGTCGCCGCGGGTTGCACAGTGAGCTCTGTCGGCTTGGACACGCCGCCTCCCATTCTTGCGGATGCGCTCTGGCAGACGGCGGCTTGGAGCTTGGAGCTGTGGGGCGAGGGCGAGCGGCGCACTGAAGTGGCGAAGCGGCAACCGATGATGACCTGCAGGAGCTCGACTTCACGCCACGCTCACTGCCGACATGCAGCAGCAGTAGCAGCAGACGGACTCGTCCGAGCTTCGGCTGCGCTTCAACTGTGGACGCACGTCACGTGCCAGACGCACGCCGAGCGGGGCAGTCAGCAGCACCAGAACCAACAAACACGCCTCGATAAGAGCTCGCTCGGAATAGTGGACGATCTTGCCGACGGCTCGGCTCGGCGTCTTACCCGCTCGACGGCTCGACCAACTTGCCCGCGGACAAGTGCTGCTGGGAGCGCTGCTGAGGACAGAGCTCTCCACCACCAACCAACGCCTGGGCTGACAGCTCTATGATCATCAGTTGAGGAGAGCTAGCGACTCATGTCGGATGCGAACTCTCGTGAGTCAGCGGAGCGAACCCGAGAGACCGGATCGCCTTCGGCGCGTACTCCCGGATCCGCATCGACGAAGACGTAGGTCGCGCGCTGCTCGCATGCGCGGACGCGTTCGAGCCGCTCGTGGCTTCGTTCAAGAGCGCTTGGAGCGTCGTGGCACCACCGAGCGCGACGATCTCGCTCCGCAGACTCTCTGCACGCCCACACGCGAACAACACGGTTGAGTACGAACCTGCGTGTCATCGCGCCAGGCACACTCATGCCGACAACGAACTCACCTTCGGACGAGAGGTTGGACAGCACCCACACGGCGTTCGCCTGGATGCTGCGATTCTTCGAGCCGAGCAGCTCCACGAGTGTGACGACGTTCCCACCGGCGAGATCCGCGACGGCGCCGCTGAAGGCGACAGTAGTCAGCAGCGCCATGCCGAGTAGACAGAGCTGTACGACCTTGTCGTCGCTCAGCTTGACGGCGGTGGCGAGCATCTCCACGAGCGCTTGCAGCATCCCGCAGCGCAGCATCAAGCCGCGCAGCTCTACAGATGAGGCGAAATTCACCAGCAGATGCAGCGCGCTGATGCGGATCGAGTCGGACGCTGACGTCTGCAGCAGCACCACGAGCGGCTCGACGCTGTTCGCGATCTCCGACGCCGTCGAGACGGCTACTCTTCCAGACCTGGTCATCGTGACCAGACACTTGAGCGCCTCGACGAGCACCTTGCTCTGCGCGGACGTCGGACTCGGCGAAGCGTGCGTGACCACGAGCCGCAGCAGCACCTCGTATGTCATCGACGCCAGCTTCTCCTTGAGCACCTCGTCGCTCGCGAGCGCATTCAGCAGTGCCAGTGCGACGAGCAGCGCGTCGCTCAGCTCCTCCGAGATGGCGCGGGCGAGGTGCAGCAAGACCGCGTCCGAGAAGAGCTCTCGGATCAGCACGGCGTCGCTGTTGTCTGCGACCCACTTGATCGCCACATGCAGTGCCTTCAAGCGCACCTTGGTGTCCGGTGTGCCGAGCAGCGCGAGCGTCAACTGGATCGCGCTCTCTTCGACCAGCACGATCCTGGTGTCGCTACCCTGTATTGCGATCGCCTCGAAGACGCGCAAGCCCTTCGCGACTGCCTGCTGCGCCTGCGGGTGAGGGATGCTGCGGTTGATCGCTTCGACGGTCTCTCGGATGGCGCCACGCAAGAGCTCGCTGTCCGGTGAGGCGATCGATCCGCGGCTGCGAGCGACGAGGTTCGCGAGCGCGCCGAGCGCCTTGCGCTGCGTCGTCCGGGGATCGTACTCGAGCAAGCGACCGCAGAGCGTCTCTAGCACGCCGGCGTCGCGCAGCTTCGGCACCAGCTCCGGGTCTTTCGACAGCGAGTGGAGTACCCACGCTGCGCTGTGCTGCACGCTCTTGCGTGTCGACTTGAGGTAGCCGTTGAGCTTGGCGACCATGTTGGACGACACCACGCGACGGCAGATGAGCTTGCTCTTGGAGCACATGCTCCCGAGGATCCCGAGCACGAACTCCTCTGTTCTCTGCTGCGTTTCACCCTCCGCGAGCGGCGAGAACAGGATCTGCCCGAGCACCGGGACGGTAGCGTGACTCACGAGCGCGTCGAGACAGAGCGCGAACTCGCAGAGGTTGTAGAGCGCTTCGAGCGCGTACAGCACGACCTTGAGGTGCACGGACTCCATGGACTCGATCAGCACAGAGACGTGCTCCTGCGAGAGCAGCGAGGCGCGCAGGTACTCCTGGGACGAGATGCGCGCGATCAAGTGGGCGGCGTGCTCCTGGCACTCGCCGACGTTCATCGCCGCTTCGTCGCACGGCGTCAGCGCAGGCCCGTTCGCGAGCACCGCGAACAGGATCGCCGCGACACCCGGCGTCTCACCGATCTTGACCAGCACCTCGTCGTGTGTGCGCGTCGATTTGGACAAGCACTTGAGCGCCTCCATCTGGAAGGAGGCAGCGTCGACCGAAGTCCGCGCTTGGCTCGAGAGCGTCAGCGATGCACCGCTGCTCGTGCGAGAAGATGTCGAGGACGTCGAGGATGCGATGCAGAGCTCGCGGAGCAGTAGCTGGACGCCGTCCAAGTTGAAGATCAAGACGATCGCCGGGTCGAACTCGGTGAGCATGCCAAGCAGACTCCAGCTCACGCGCACCTCTGGCACGCTCGACGCGCGGACGTTCGCGAGGATGAGCTGGATCGCCTGCTCGTACGCCTCGCTACCGGAGAGCCCGTCCTCGCCGAAGCGCTTCAGCGCGAGGAGGATGTAGAGCAGCAGCCGGTCGCGCGCGTGCGGCACTTTGCTGAGCCTCACTGCGTTCGCGTAGACGAACGCCAGCATGCTGTTAAGGAGATCGCTCATGCAGTCGATGCGGCTGGCGTCGCGCACACACGTCTCCAGCAGCTTCAGCATCGCGGCGCCGCTGTCTGCGTACTCGAACAGGAAGGGAAGGAAAACTTGGAGCTGCGACGAGCGCGCACTCACCATATCGAAGGTCTCGTGGTCGCCGAGCAACCAGCTCAGCAGTTGGAGGACTTGCTCCACCAGCGGCGCCTGATCTCTCGACAGCAACTGGACGAGTGTCAGCCCGTTCGCGAGGTTCTTCTCTACGATCGGCGCGCTGGCAGTCGACGTCGGGGCTCCAAGCCAGCTGCAGACACGAGCCGCGATCTCCAGCAACTCGCTGATCTCATGCGTCTCGAAGCTCGCGCGCTCTTGGAAGTCGCTCGCTTGACAGCCTTTCCGGCGCGCGAACGTGACGCCCAGCAGCGCGTTCAGCGTCCACGCGCGCAAGAACAGCTCCACGAACTTGCGCATCACAGATAGCTTGACGAGCCCGACGAGCGCGCTCTGAGCCATCGCTCGGCTCGTCGATCCGTCATCCTCGCTCTCCTCCTCGTACACGGACGTGTACAGGACGAGTGCGTTCATGAAGACGTCGATCGCCTTTTGCTGCAGACCCTCGTCTGTGAGCGCGTACAGCTGCAAGAAGTTGACGAGGAACACGATGCCGTCCTTCCTCGCGTGCGCGCTTGCTGCGCTCTCGCAGCGCTCCAGCGCCACCGCGAACTCGCCGTTCAGGTCGGCGTTGTACCCGAGCAGACTCAGGATCGTGATCGGCAGCGACTTGTCCGCAGCTGCGATCAGCTCGTTCGCCTCGATCGCGCGTTGGATGTCGGACGCCTTGAGCTCCTCGACGAAGCTCCCAGTGCTCACGAGCGTCAACAAGAGCTGCAGAAAGAGGTGGCGCGACTCGTTCAGCGTCCGCGCGGGCGAGTGGAAAATCTGCAGCAGCGCGACGAGAACTTCGCCCGTGCACGTGTAGGCGTTGCACGCAGCGAGTAGGCAGCTCTCGCTCCACCCGTCACGGATGTCGAGCAGTGCTCGGAGCGCTACCTGGATGACCGCGTGGTGCTGGTCGTGCGCTGCCGTACACGGTCGAAGCGACTCCAAACACCGGATGCCAGCGCTCTGCTTCCGCTCGAGAAGAGCCATCGTGTCCATCGGTGTGAAGCTAAGCTCGAGGTCGACGCCGTTGAAGGAGGCGACTCGCTTCGAGAGAGCGGATACGACTCGGAGCGTCGCAACGAGACCGTCGCGCTGGGAGACCGAGTGTGCTGAAGCAGCAGCGTGGGCGAAGTTACTGCACAGAGCGAAGAAATCGTCAACGAGGCAGAGCCACTCCAGGAGCTGCACGCGCTCGAGCACTCGCTGGATGTGAGGAACCGCCGGTGCGAGGCACGCTGCAAACAGCGTCCAGAGCTGCAGGCTCTCGTCTGAACTGTCGCGCGAACTCGCAGACGCCGACGCACTCGTCTCGGCCACCGGAGACGAGCAGCAGATCTGCGTGTGAACCGCGAGCACTTGACTCGCGACGGCCTCGAACGCCGTCGCGTTCACTTCGCTGCGCAGCACCTCGCAGATGCTGTGCTGCAGCGCGCGCTCCTGCGCCGAGCTCTCGAACACGAAGCCCAAGTACACGCACAGCGCTCGGACAAGTTGCGCGTCCTTCTCGTTCGCGAGCCCAGCGCCGTCGACACGCGCAGCTCCGCTCGCAGCGTCTCCAGTTCCTCCACCACCGTTGCCACCTGACACCATCGACACGCTCGCGAGGAGGGACATGATCTTGGATAGGAAGCGCTGGTTCACGACGAACGCACGCGCGATCGACACGTAGAGCGCTTGCGTGAGCGCCGTGCCGAGCGCTCGGCGCTGTGCTGCGTCGGGCTTCTGCGTCACCACAATCAGCAGCTGCTCGAGAATCTGGTTCCCGCCGATCGACGCGCGCACTCGCTGCGGGTCCGCGAACGCGCGCACCACGACGTCTTCTGCGAGCGCGCAGTGCTGTCTCGAGGCGCTGATGAGCACGATGTTGAGCAGGTCGCTGAGCATCTGCGGCGAGAGCTCGAAGTAGAAGGACGAGCTGAGGAGCGCGCCGCTGAGCACCTGGAGCGCCGTGAGTTGCGTCTTCGGGTGCTGGTGGTCCGCGAGCAGCGCCTCAAGCAGCGGTGATAGCGAGAGGAGGTCGGCGAAGCGCCAGCCGACACGCAGTCGCTCGTCCGAGGTGTCCGTTAGGAGGTTCGCGATGATCTTCACGCCCGTGGCCGCCGACGGACTCATTGCTGGTGTCGATGGCACCTTGCTGCCTCCAGACAGCGGCGACAGCGGAAGCGAAGCATGCAGAGAAGCTGGCGTCGACTCGACAATGCGGCCGCACAAGCGCTCGATGAACCGCGTCGACGTCTTGGTGAAGATGCTGGCGCGACCCTCCTTCTCCTTGCTCAGGAACAGCAGCAGCGCGAGCGACGTCTCTGTCACGCCCGCGTCGGCGCTTGACGAAGACCCGAGCGCGATGCTCGCTTCCAGCAGCATCACGAGGTCACCCTTCGAGCCCAGCGTGCGGCGAATCGGCTTGTTCGACTGGCAGAGCGCTCGGAGTCCGGCGAGCGACAGCCGCTCGCACTGCGAACTCGCCGGCTTCGCGCCATCGCTCGCTTGTCTGGACAGTAGATGCACGAGGAAGAGGTCGTGCAGCTTGGCGTCGATGACCTGCTGCACCACCGACCCCGTCTTCGCCAGGTTGGAGAGTACCTCGAGGGTCGTGACGAGCTCTCCCTCGCTGCTCCTCGCGTCTTGGAGCTGGAGCTTGTTCAGCTCCGTGAGACGCACGTGACCGTGGCTCGCCGTGATTTGAACCGCAGCGCTCGGCGCGTGCGAGAGCTGCCGCAGGATCTCGCATGCGAGCGCGAGTCGTTCGTCCAGCGCGAAGAGCGCGACGCTGCGCTCGCTCACGAACTCGACGAGCCGCGCGACACCGTCGTCGTGCAGGATGAGCGCCTGGATCTCGCTGTCCGGACTCATGTGGCGCAGGATCGTGAGGACGAGACACTGCAGCGGTGGATGCGTCGAGCGCTGCAGCGTGCGCACCAGCACGCTGACGCCATCCTCGACGGTGATCGAGATCTGCATCTCCCTCTCATGCGACGCGGTCAGCAGCACGCGCGCGGCCACGACCGCGACATCCGAGTTGTCGGCGGCCACGAGCTCCAGCAGCGCCAGCGTGTTGGCGCCATCGTTCAGCAGTCTCGTGTGCGGCGGCGCGGCCACGTACGCGTGGAGCAGCTTCAGCACGATCTCCACGGACCCGGCGTCCGAAACGCGTACCCAGCGAGAGAGCGGAAGCAGCTGCGGGAGCACCGCTGCTTCCCCGTCCGCACGACGTCGTGCGAGCAACTCGGCGTCGGCATCCTCGCGGCAGAAGACGTTGGACAGGATAGAGAGGACCAAGTGGTGCGACGTCGTGCCGAGACTTGCAGACGTACCGGTGAGCAAGCGACAGAGAGCTGGTAGCAGCGCCATGAACCGAGCGTGGCTCGGCGCGTAGTCAGAGACCTTCGCCAGCACGCGCAGCGGCAGCTCCGGCATGCCGCGCGTCTCAACGATGTCGAAGAGCGCGCTGATCACGCCCGCTTGGTCGTAGAGCGCGAAGACGTTCGCCTCTGACGTGAACATGGACAGCAGCACGTCACCACCGTCCTCCGTGACGCGGACCTGTCGCTCGGAGCGCTGTAGCGTCCAGTTCTTCAGCACCAACCTCGAGACAACGTCGACACCATCGAGGCAGCACAGCCCTGGCAGCGACGGGGCACTCCTCGCCATGAGCGCGAGCAGCGGCGTCACTTTGGCGGCGATCTCGAGACTCGCTTCGTGAGCGAGCTGCCGCAAGCGAATGACGCAGCGGTGGCTCGAGAAGAGCAGGTGGTCGCTGCGGAGCGTCGCGAGGTGGTTCATACACCGCAGCGCCTCGAGCTGCAGCGCCTCGCTCTCGTGGTGCAAGATGTTCTCGAGCGCCGACTGCACGCCGAGCGCCAGCAGCTTCTCGCTGTACGCCGCGGTGTAGCGCATCAAGCGGAGGCTCGTCTCAAGTGCGCGATGAAGCACCCGCTGATCCAACGGCTCGATACCACCACCACTCGCTTGCTTGCTGCTGCTCTCGAAGTGCATCAAGGTGCTCGCGACGATCTCAGTGATGCCGGAGCGCAGGATGGTGGTCTCGAAGTCGCTCGACACGACCGCCGAGAGCGACGCGAGGACGCTCAGCGACGTGAACGCGTCCAGCAGCGACTCTGGCGAGCAGCTCGAGAGATCACGAGCGTACACTTCCATCCACTCGACCAGGTGGCGGAGGATCACCGACCACTGCTCGCTCGCGTGCTTCTCCTCTGGCTCGAGAAGCTCGTATCGCGGAAGCAGCAGCGCCAGGATCTGGAGCGCCGAGAGCCGCAGGTCCTGCTCCACGGCTTCGAGCAGCGCCGAGAGCGGCGTGCAGATCCGGCGATCCACGAGCACGCACACGGCCTCTTCGACGTCCACGATGTGGAGGAGGATCGAGAGCACGTAGCCCACGACGGTGGACGAGATGTGCATGTGCGTCGGCGGGAGTAACCCGCACTTGATGAGCACATCGAGCCGCGCGGCATCACCAACGATCCACTTGCACACCGTCGCTGACAGACTCGACTTGGCGAGCTGCGCGAGCGACCAGAGCGCGAGTCGGATCGACGCCGACGTCACGAGTGCATCGACGTCGAACGCGGCGAACGCCAGGATCCGCGCGACCATGCGCTCCTCGAGCTGCAGCCTCTCCGCGTGCCCGAAGAACGTCATGTGGCCGACCATCTCTGCGGCGAAGTACTGCGTTTCGCGGCTGGTGCTCTCGAGTGGCAGCAGGAGGAGTTGCGGGACGAGCGGCAGCGTCTCAAGCGGTGCAAGCTGCAGCGCGATCTCCTGCTCCGTCGACAGACACCCGAGCACGTGGACCGCGAAGCCCACCCTGCTCTCGTGACCGTCGGACCGCGCATCCGCGAGACACTCGAGCAGGAACGAGAGCGCCGGCGCATGGTCGAGGATGTGGTGTCGGCTCACAGGCGAGAGCTCTACGACGCTCGCGAGCGCGCGCAGTGAGAGGTGCAGCAATTCCGGAGTGCTCTGATGCGCGAACATGAACCTGAAGAGCAGCGAGACATGGTCGGCTGCGTCGAGGGCACCCTTCGCAGCCGGCAGCTCGCTCAGCGCCGCGAACGTCGTTGCGAGGCTCAGACGCAAGTGGCTCGAGAGGCTCGAGACGCTCATCACCTGTAGCAGCAGCATCAGGCAGCCCTGTCTCACGAGCGCGTTGCGGTTCTCCGGGTGCGACGCAGCGCTGACGAGGAGCTGCGCGAGCGGCGCGACGAACTCGAGCGGCTCGATGGCGTTGAGTGCGTCGCAGGAGCCGCCGAACTCCAGGACGGTGCGGTCGCCTCCGTCACCCACGACGTGCAGCCAGAGTTCGAGGAAGAACGCGAACACGTCGATCGCAGCCTCCTGGTAGAGCACCTGCTGGTCGTACGCGGCATCGCCCGGACAGAGCTGCTCGAGGATCCCGAGGCACTCGAATGCGAGGCGCGTGAGTCGCGTGGGTGCGAGCCGCGCGCTCGTGCGCAGCAGGCGCAGCATCAGCGCCGTGAAGTCGAGGCTCGAGAGCGCGGCGCGCGCTGCGTCCTGTCGGCTCGCGCAGAGATGTCTAGTGATTATCACCGCGTTCGCGTTCATCTCGAGGTGCTGGAGCATGTCGGGGCTCGCGAGTTCGTCGACGTCTTCGGCCGCGTCACTGTCCGTCTCGAGCGTCCTGCTCTCGAATGGCGCGAGGTAGCGCGGCAGCACGGTGCAGAGGTTCTTCTCGAACAAGATTGCCGCGATGCGCTTGGTGGCGCTGAGGCACGCGAGCAGCTGCAGCAGCGTATCGGCGTTCGGCGCGCTCGCTGACAGGAGCAGAAGGTTTTCGCGCTCCTCGGAGACGATGTCGAGCTCCTGTACCATCCGGCCGAGCGCCTCACCGCTGTCCTCGAGCGCAATCGTCGTCTTGTGCTCCTCGACGAGCGCGAGCACGCGGAATACGCGCAGGACGTTGCGCACCGTCTTGGCGCTCGACGTCGCGTCCACGAAGACCGCGCGCAGCAGCATGACCGTCTTCTTGGGCAGGAAGAAGCGGAGCGACTCTTCTTCGAGCATCGCGAGCACGAGGCGGCTCGCATTCTTCGCGAGCGCGTCGCGGTGCAGCTGCAGCAGCCCTGTGAGCACGTCCGCGACGATCTCCTCCGACTTGAGCACCTGCCGTACGCGTGTGAAGCCCGCGAGGGTGCCGAGCAGCCGCAGCGCGCGGTCAAGCAGTCCTTGGTGTGCGAGGCTCGCGGGGCGGCGCAGGACGCCGTCCACCAATGTCGCGAGTGCGTCGAGCCCGAGCAACTTGACGTGGTTGTCGCTGTAGTAGCTGAGCTTGCAGAGCGCGTACGCCGCAGCTTCGACGACACTCGCGCTCGGTGCGCTGAGCAGCTGCACGAGAGCGGGCAACACGCCGGCGCACGTCGCGAGCTCCTGGTTCGCGGTATCTCGGCGGCACCAGCACGCGAGCACGAAGCACGCACACCGCTTGACGAGCTCGCTCGGGTGTGCGAGCGTCTGGCTCACGACCTTCACCGCCACCTTCTCCACGAACCCGCGGCTGTGCAGCTCCTCTGCGCAGTTGCTCAGCACGAGCAGCGCTTGTTCCAGCACGTACGTCTGGCGGCTCGGGAAAGAGCTGAAGTCCAGCACCTCGTCACTCGCGCCGTCGATGCCGCAGCGCGCGTACACGGCGAGCTCGTCGCTGTCGCTCCAGTCGCCCTCGACATCGTCACCGTCACCGTCGTGGACTCCGCTCTCGGCTCGAGACGCCGACGATGATTCCTTCTGCGGCGATCGCTCCGAGACAGCGTGGTGCTTGTCGAGCCGCAGGAAGCGCGCTTCCTTCCACGTGAGGTAGTCCTTGGCGGTCGTGGACGCCGCCGTGAGCTTGAGTAGCGCGAGCAGCGCGCCTGCGTGCGCAATCAGACTCGCGTTCGCAGCCGAGAACGAGAGGTTCGCGAGGCACGCGAGGGCGAGCTCGACGACGCGCAAGTCGTCCGCTTGCAGGCAGCGCAGCAGCGCCGCGACACACTCGCGCACGCCGAAGCGCAACTTGTTGAACGACTCTTTCGTGAGGTTCGCGGCGGTCGCGAGCGCTGCGCGCTTGATGCGCACGTTCACGTGCTCGACCATGCGCACGACTGCGAGCACGTCGACGCTCTGGGAGATCTCGAGCGCCTGATCCGGTAGCTGCGAGAGCTCGCCGAGGATGAGCATCGCGCTTTCGACCACCTTGCCGTTCGCGGACTTGAGCAGCGCGCAGAGCTCTGCGACCACGCGCGCCTCGCACTGCAGCAGGAAGCGCTTGTTCGCGTCGTTGCCCTCGATGAGCACGGCGACGGCGCCGACGGCGCTCTTGCGGATCGCGAGCTCCTCGTGGTGCACGAGTGCGAGCAACTTCTCGAAGCAGACCTTGCTGCCAAGCTTGACCTTGTTGCCGGCGTGGCTCCCGAGCTTCGTCACAGCGATCAGCACGTTCTCGAGCACGTGCGGTTGCTTGGACGAGAGGCGATCGACAAGCGGCGTCACGACACCTGACGCACCGAGCAACACCTTGTTCTCGTCGCTGCGCGTCGCAAGGTTGGCCACAAGCAGCGCCGTGAAGCGCTGCAGCTCGTGCGGCTCGGCTTGCAGCGCGCCTATCACAGCCACGATCAGCGGATCGCCGCCCTCTGCCATCATCATCACGCGGTTCTCCGGTAGTGCTGCGAGGTACGCGAGCAATTGCGTCGAGCGCGCGCGCAGTTGCGTATGCTCCCGGTCCGCGACGAACCGCACGAGCAGCGCGACGAGGCCGCTGGCACTGGCGAGCTTGCGCTGGTTACCGGACGACCCGAGCGCGAGCATCGCCAGTGCCAAGCACCACGCGGTACATAGCCGCGGCTCGTTTACCGCACTTACGAGCCGCACGAGCCCGGACGAGCCCTCACACTCAAGCGCCTCCTGCTTGCTGCGCTTGGCGACAGCGCTCGAGCCCTCCGCCATGGCGGCGAGTGCGTGGAGCCCTTTGACGCGCAGCGCGTCGGCAGCCGTGCTCGCCGTCACGAGCGCCACGAGGTAGCTGGTCACACCGAGACTCTGGAGCTGTGAGCGGTTCGCGTCGTGGTCAGAGGCGAGGTGGCGGATAAGTGCGCAGGCGCGGCGTCTCGTCTCGAGATCCTCGCGCTGGCTCAGCGCGCGCATGATGAGCGCCGGTCCGCTGTTGCCTCCCACCAGATCCTGGACGATCCGCTCAAGCGCCAGGCGGTGCAGCAGGTGCAGCGCCGCGCTCGTGACACGTTCGTCCGGAGACTCGACGTGGCGCAGCGCCAGCTCGACGGTCGTCGAAGTCGCGAGCACGCTTCGTACGGGCGAATCTGCGCCGCTGGCGACCCACGCGAGCGCCTCGAGGCAGTGGTGCAGTAGCAGTGTGTCTGCCGACGTGAGCGGCGAGCGCAGCAGCGCGTCGATCGCGTCCACGATCTTGTACTCGAGCAGGAGGCTCTGCGTCGACGGCTCCTTCTTGGCCAGCACGCCCACGAGGCGCAGTACGTCGACGTGGATTACCGCGCGGCTGGCTGCGGCGGCGCCAGGCGTCAGATCCCGCAAGATCGCGCACGCGGCCGTGAGCATGGCGGCGACCGTCATGTGCTTGCGTAGTGCTGGGGAGTGCGCGACCTCGATGAACGTCTCGATCACCAGGTGTACGACGCGCTCATCGGTGTGTGAGAAGAGATCGACGAGGCTCAGGAAGTGCGGAGCGGCGACTATCGCCTTCCTCCCGTCGTCGCTCAGCACCGAGCGGTACACGCTTCGCACCACAACATGGAGGCTCTTCACGGCGCTCTCGTCCTCCGCGGTGGCGCATCTGCTTGTAAGCGCAAGCAGCGCCTCGACGGCTTGCGGGACGCCGGCGAAGCGCTCGCGCTTGTCACCGTAGAGAAGGAGGTTGCCCCACACGCGAGCCGCGGCGACGGCGACGGGACTCGCGTCCTCTCCGACGCCACCCAACAGCTTCGCCAAGTGGCGTTGGGCGGCAGCCGACGGGATGCCCGGCGCGTTCAGCCGCTTGAAGACGCGCCGGAGCAGCGTCGCGGCGAGCAGCTGGATGCTCGCGAGTGGCGAGTGCAGCAGGTTCGCGACTCGGTCGACGTCACTCTCGAAGAGCACGCGCAGCGCGCAGTCGTTCTTGTCCCGAGTGAGCACGTCGAGGAAGCGGAGCACCTGGTCGTGAAGCGTGGCGTGAGCGAGCCGCGTGACGGCGGCGAGCGCGTGCTGCACGACCGTGTGGACGCTCAGCGCGGTGCGCATCGACGTCGAGGCGCGAGCGAAGTTGGTCAGCAGCACAGGGAGACCAAGCACGCGCTCCGGCGCGTGGTGCTCGAAGAGCGCCACGAAGGGCGAGAGGAAGCCGTCGCCGTCGTCACCGAGCTGCTCGATGCAGACGCAGAACGCCGCGCTCACATCACTCCCGACCGCTGTGCACTCGACGAGGAAGGCGAGGCACGTTGGGAGGAACGGCGAGCTCGCGAGTCGTGTGTACGCCAGCATGCTCTGCACGCACGATGCGTTGCAGCAGCGCTGCTTGATGCTGTCGTCTCGACTCAGACATGCGAGCAGCTTCGCAGCGAATGTCGAGCCGGTCGCGAGCCGTCCCACGGCTCGGTCGTAGACATGCTCGACGACGCCCGGAGCGGTCCGCAGCATCCCGCACGTCGACGCCATCTCCACGCGCAGCGGTTCTGGAATTGTCACGTCCGGGTACGCGGCAGCGCTGGTGTCGGCTGAGAGGACAGCACCTGGATGCAGCACGCACGCAAGCGCGAAGATTGCGAGCCGTACAACCTTCTCGCTCATGGGCGGCGACTGCGAGAGCAGCTTCACGAGGTTCTGCGGTGCCTCGACGCGGAAGAGAAGCTCTGTGATGCTCGCGTCATCCGCGTAGATGCCCACGACGCCGAGCGCGAAGGCGGAGGCGCAGAGCACTTCGGCGCTGCCGCCGACGAGCAGCTTGGAGAGGATCGAGAGGTGCGGCTCCGTGCAGAGTGCGCGGTGGAAGAGCGGGGACCGGGCGAGCGCCGCGAAGAGGAAGCCCATGGCGCTCGCGGTCCTCGAGCGCTTCGCTGCGCCGCGCAGTGTCTCGAGCATGCGCGCGCTCGCGGTGAGCGTCGCCTCTCGCGGGAAGATAGTGTCCGCCTCGGTCGCGACAAGCGAGAGCGCAAAGGCGACGGCGTCGGCGTTCGGGCTCGCGGGCGTCAGGAGCCGGAGGAAGGCGTCGACGCAGCCGAGGCGGGTGATCTCGTGTAGGTTCGCGGCTGGAGGAGGTGGGCGAGGAAGCGGATGAGCTTGTGTGTGCCGATCAAGGTGTCGCGATCGACGCACCGTTGGGGAGTGAGAGCCCGATGCAGATGACTGCCGCCTTCGAGATCGCCGGGTTCGGACTCGCGACGAGCTCCATGAGCACTGTGAGCATCGCGCACGGCGCCATCTCGGCTTTGACTGCCTCTGTGTGTTTGCGGGCGAGCGAGCGAGACGCTCAGTAGCATGCGCGTCGGGTGAGTAGGTCGATCGACAGGCGTCCGTACCATCGTGTAGCGTGAGCCGCAGGGTCTTGAGCGACGCAAGCACGAGCTCCGGTGCAGCGCTCCTCGTCAGCGTCGCCAAGTGGCGCACAAGCCCGAGCTCGCAGAACTTTGGCACGATCCTGGCTGGTGGGAGCACACGGGTCAGCGGCAGGCAGTGCACAGGCAGAGCGCTCGACCTGCGGCGTACCGTTGCGAGCGCAAAGCGAGAAGATGGCTTCGAGCGCCAGGTACTGTACGTTCGCGAGCGAGGAGCAAAGCAGTTCCACGAGCTTGTGCGTCCCGCCGACGCGGACGAAGATCTCCTCGGCTGACTCTGTGCGCACGCACACACGCACGCAAGCGCAGTAGTCAGTCGTGTGTCGCGCGAGCGGAGCCGATGGGAGACACCACCGACCTGTCCGCACGATCTTGGAAAGCAACGCGAGCCCGATGGTCTGCACGGCTGCGTCAGCGCTCTCGACGAGCGCGACGAGCGGCGCGACCCACCCGTCGTGCATCAACTTGGGCACGAGTTCGAGCGCTTCGTCCAGCGTCTGCATGAGCAGCAGATCAGCGGATCAGCGAGGTCCCCGAGACGCTCGCCACCGAGAAGTGAGTGACGTACGAGCGGCTTCGTCGGGTCGGAGGGCAACAGTTCGACCGCTCCGACACTTTCATCTGCACTCGCATCGCTCGCGAGCTCGAGGCGACGCACATCTGCGCACTGCTCCCACGACGGCGCCGCTCTCCAGAGAGCCTGCTCCTCGCGCCGCAGGTACGCGAAGACGTCGGCATGGTCGCCGTCCACTCGGTTCGCGTCTCGGAAGAAGTCGGCGTGCGACTGCGCGAGCCCCATCGCCGTCCGCCGACAGGCGCTTCTCGGGGCTAAGTTGTAAGCTCCGACGCGCGTCGGTTCGAGGGTCCGCGTCTGGTGCTGATGCCACGGGCGACACGACCAGAGCAGGGCGTCACCTCGCCTGGACACGAAGGAGGATGTCGCTCAGCACTCGCCCGCCTGGACGCCTGCTCTCGAGCCTTCGCACACGTCGATCGATCAATCAAGAGAGAGGGAGCTCTCGTCTTATCCCCGAACCAGCCGAACCAGAACCGAGCTCGGAAGATCGGCAGCGCCGGTGGCGTAGCCACGGACTTCCGCGTGAGACCTCGAGGCGCGTATTTCGAGAGCTCGCAGGTGCTCGGACACTGCGGACACTGCGTGCTGCTGCTGCTGCTCTCTCAGGTTGCTCTGCGTCTCGGCAGCGTCATTCAAGAGAAAGAGAGAGAGAGAGCGCGCGATGAGCAACGGTGGCGGCGACAGAGGCGGGAGTCCCGGCAAGAAGAAGAAGTCGCTCACCGACACCTTCGACTCCGAGGCGCGTGTCATTCCCGTCATCCGCGTGACTCCGGGCGACTCTGAAGTCTCGATCGATGTGAAGCGACCGCGGCACGCAGAGAGCAGCCCACCGGTCTCGCATCTCTTCCTCGCTTCCGCTGGCACGAAAGGCGCGCCGTCGTCGTGTTCGTCGACCGCCACGGCGCGGAGCAGTGCCGTGATCACACCTGTCACCTCCATGACGCCGCTCGAAGTCGGTCGGAGAAGGAGCCGCATGAACGGCAGGAAGCCGTACTGGCGCCGCCGCATGGAACAGTTCGACCAAGACAACGAGAACGACGCGGCCGCGCTACGGACGAACACGGTGACGAACACGAGCGTGCTGTCTCCAGACCACCCCGCAGTGCCGCCGCGACGGTTGCCGACCGCCCCGATACTGCAGGAGGGCTGCATCGCGTCGCTACCGCTGACGATCCAGGTCGGGTTCCGTCGCAAGATGTTCTCGGTTTTCGCGCTGCAGCTCTTCGTCATGACAGGGCTCATGGTGGCACTCACGTACAACGACGGGCTGAGCCACATGATGGAGCACGCATTCCAGCACTCCGGGTGGTACCTCCTCGGCACGCTCTCGGTCATGGTCGTCTTCCTCGTGCTGCTCTACCTCGGCCACGCCGTGTTCCCGATCAACTGGCTCATCCTGGCGATCTTCAGCATCGCGCTAAGCGTCTTCATCTCGAGCGTCCAGGTGCACCTGAACACGAACGCGGGGCTCTTCTGCTGCGGCTTCACGTTCCTCGCGGTCGCGATCATGATCCCGCTCTCCGGGATCGAGCGCTGTACTCGGAACCCTGACGGCGGAGAGGACGAACGCACGCTTCTCAGCACCACGAAAGCCGGGCTCGCCGCCTACACCGTCATCATGAGCGCCGCGGTGATCCTCTTCATCATCTTCGGCGAGCGCTTCGTGTTCTCGCGCACTGGGTTCGTGCTCTCGCTCGTGCTCGAGTTCGCGCTCATTCTCTGGTTCTCCTACGACGCGTCAACGATGTACAGCATCATGTCTCCGGACGAGTACATGAGCGGTGTCATCTTCTTCTACACCGACCTGCTCGTCGTCATCGTGATCGTCGTCATCTTCGGCGCGCTCGCGCTGCTCTTTTCGTCTGCCGGCATGGGGGCAGGCGGCTTTGGCGGCTCCTGCGATTGCTTCGGCTGCCTGCGCGTCGGTCGCGTATTCGGCGACTCTCATGCCGGCGGAGGTAATGACGGAGGTGAAGACGGAGGAGCAAACTCTCCTGTGGTGCCCGTGACGGACTCCGTCGGTCGCCGCGACAGTCTTAATAGTGCTGTCGTGGTTCCGGAGGAGATGGTGAGACCGTGAGGCACAGGAGTATGCGTGAGTGTACGATGCGATGAACATGGCTTCAGAATGAACTGAGATGGCTCCAAACGCGGGGTGTTGCGCTCCATCCTCGAACTACTGGAGCAACAGCAGCTCAGAAGCACGCTACCAGTCTTACTTGCAACGGAGGATCAGTGGAGAAAGAGAGAGAGAGAGGGAGAGAGAGAGAGAGAGAGAGATGATGATGATGAGGATGACAAACGCAGGACAGGTCAGGTGCGTCTGTCTCATGGTGCTAACACGATTCAGTGTACACCGCTTTTCTTGGCTCTTCACTTCACCATTCGCTTTCTCGCAGCCGATCATTCGATCAAGCACTTGGGCTGATGAAGAAGACGATCAAGGTCGCGGCGGCGGTGCCGACACGCTCAGCCACGAGCAGAGCTCAAGCCACTCACGTCTTGAGTAAGCTGGCAATGATAACTGCTCCGGCCAGTGGAAAGAGCACTGGCGCCGTGGAGCGCCGCCTCCCTGTCGCGCTCTCCACGCGCTCGCTCTCGCTAACACGCCTGACGACAACGCAGATGGTCCTGCTCGCGAACGATGTGCGGCGCGGGTGGCGGCGCAACGTGACAGACGTCGTCTGGACGATCTTCTTCGTGCTCCGGAACGGGTGCGCCAGCGTCGCACTGACGTGGGTGATGATGTTCATAATCTGCTTAGGCAACATCTTCAGCGGGCGGTCTCCCGAGGCGCAATCCACCGTCGAGTTCACGTGCGCGATCCTGCTCTGGATGAAGATCTTCAACTGGTTTTGCATCGCTGCAACGTACGCTGTGACGCTGCTCCCTCAACGCTTCACTGCCAGTCCCGACGTCCCTCCGACGTTCGTCGTCTGCTTGGTGAAGGTGCTCCGCGGATCCTCTCGCCTGTTCCTGGCGATGGGCGTCGTGACGCTCGTGGTCACGGTCGCGCTCTTCCAGGGACCGGAGGTGATCCGCGAGGCGCACATCGAGTTCTACGTCTACACGGTTTGGTGCCAGCTCGACACTGCTGCTTGTCACGTTGCGTCGGCGGAGATCTTCATGGAGGAGACTGTGCGGGGCGAGGCGAAGCGGCTCGCAACGGGTACGCGGCGCCGGCCGGCGTACTGGAAGCAGCTCGCACGCACGTTCATCGCGACGTTCTCAAACGTCTTCGCGTTCTTCGTCACCGCGCTCTACGCGCACGTCATGTCTGTCATCTCGCTCACGACATCCGCGCAGCTGCTGGTCTTCACGCTCTGCGGCTTCGCACTCAA
Organism: Globisporangium perplexum; assembly: GCA_023333865.1. NCBI lineage: Eukaryota > Oomycota > Peronosporomycetes > Pythiales > Pythiaceae > Globisporangium > Globisporangium perplexum. The sequence goes on along the minus strand of JAASFS010000019.1, from coordinate 20,242 downwards.
GGTCGGACTGCAGGAGCTCGCCAAATTCTACACGTTCCGACAACACGTGCAGTCTGCAGTCGGAGTCGCTGCGCGCGTGAGTATCCCGACAGTCATGGTCGACACGCAAACGCGCGTGATGCTGCTGCTAAGTCCGACCACGGGCGCGACGCTGTCGGGGACTCTGGTGATGGCGATCGTCGAGGTCGTCTTCCGCTGTTGCAAGTCGTACTACGTGGCGTATCGAATCAGGAAGGAGCGCGAGAAGCGAGGACTCCAGGCTGTGGACGCGTCGTATCGGAGCGAGCACTCGGAGGGAGCCGACTCGACCGCAAGCATCGCTTCCGTCTCCACAGCTGCGCCGTCAAACCAACGAGAAGACTTCGAGAAGTGGCGCGTCCGGTACCTGCACTACCACGCCGCCGAGGTCTACTCCGACATGTTCGCCGAGTACATCGCGCTCGGGTGCTCGTACGTGATCTTGTACTTCTGCTGGGGCCACCCCAAGTTCATGCTCAGCCGCTTCCACGGAGCAGCAGGCAGCGACGGCCAAGCCGACGCGTCTGAGAACCGCAACTCGCTCGAGTCAGTTGTCGGCAGTTCACAAGCGATCATCATTGGCATCCAGATCGGCGCCGAGGTTGTCGTGGACTACCTCTCGTGCGTCCTCGAGCTGAGCAACGGTGTCGACCTGCAGCCGCTGCGGCGCCATAGCTTCTTCTTCGTCGTGCTGCTCATGGTCACGGCGATCGCCAACCTGGGTATCTCCACCTGCGTCTTCAAGCTGTTGTGAATGTGAGGGCAACGCTCTTAAACCTGACGCTGTTCTTTCTCGCGGTCCTCTTTGCGCTCGTCATGGCGGACGAGCACCTTGTAACACCGACCCAGTTCGTCTGAGCAGTGATAACGGCGGTAGCACGAGCGTGCATTGAGATACGAACATACCACCCCACGCTCTTCACCTCGCTCACTCACACGCTCCTGCCCTCGAGGTCGACGCGCCTCGCCTCGAGCTCTTGCTGCACGCACTAGTCGACGCGCTTCTTGCTGGCGCTCGGGAACCACGGCACGAGGCTCGAGACCTGGCGCTGGTAGACCTTGTACTCGGGGTATTTCTTCGCCGTGATGGACTCGGTAAAGACCGTTGAGCCCTGGAAGAGCAGCACGAGCAGCACGGCGCCGAGCACCGTCGGGTTGAGCGCCACGCCGGACGCCGTCACGCTGAACGCGTAGAAGACGCACCACTGCGAGAACTCGGCGAAGAAGTTGGGGTGGCGCGAGTAGCGGAAGAGCCCACTGCGGTTGAAGCCGACCTTGTAGTCGCCCGTGAGCGGCTTCTTCTGCGCGATGAGCGCGTACTTGCGCGAGTAGAAGTTCCACTGCTGCTGGTCCGCGACGGTCTCGAGTGTCAGCAGCGCCAAGAAGAGCGCCGCCGCGACGTAGTCGCCCGACGTGAGCGGCGTGCGGTACGCGTACGCGGCGTACGCCGGCAGCGCCGTGAGGTACACGAGCACGTTCTGGTAGCCGGCGATGAAGACGACGTTGAAGAGCTCGTAGAGCGCCGGGTGCATGAGCTCGCGCAGCACAGCCCAGCGGTAGTCCTCCTCCTTGAGGCTGTAGCCGCCCTTGCGCGCGAAGTTGAACGAGAGGCGCAGTCCCCAGAGCGTCGAGAGCACCGCCATGAGCAATAGGCGGTCATCCCAGGCGCCGGTCGCATCCTCGAGCTTGGCCTTGTACGCGAAGTGCCACACGAAGAGGAACGGCGTGACGGACCAGAGTCGGTCCGTGAACGAGTAGTTGCGCGTGAGCACGCTGAGAAGCCAGCAAAGGAAGACGACGACGAAGAGCGCCTGCAGGCTCACGGCCAGCGCGCCGCTCGCGGCGTACGGCAGCGGGAACGCGCTCAGCGCCTCGCGCGCGGCGTGCTGCGCATGGGGCAGCGCGAGGTGCCAGTCGGTGATCGATTGCGCGGCAGCGGTGCTCGTCATGGATTCAATTCGCAATGTGCGTGCGAAGGCGGCGGCCAACGTCTGCGGCAGCCAGCGGATCCGGATGTGTGCGCATCAGCAGAAGAACGCGAGCGAAGCAGGAGGTATGAGCAGCACCAACGTCACCTGCGCGATGTCTGTCAATCACTACGTCGCCTTCGTTTACATTTGCACATGTCGCAGGTTGCGTCGTCATTCGTGGTGTGGTCCACTCTCGAGCGCACATTCCTGGACAGAAATATAAGCCCACCCGATGCACCGCAAGCTCTTGCCTCCGAGCTCGCCTCAGTGCTTGATCTGCTCGAGCAGCCCCTGCCGAATGAGCTGCTCCACGTCCACGCGCCGCAGAAAGTGCGTTGAGTTCGCCTCGAGGTTCACGACGCCGTTCTCCGTCATGATTTCGCCGCAGTCGCGCAGCACGCGCACTTCCACGAACAGATCCTTCGGCGGCTTCGAGTCCTGCGTGGTTCGGGGTGTTCCCGAGTCATCCGCCACCGAGCAGAGCATCCATCACCGCTCAGCGTCAAATCCCTCCGCCGCCACCGTTACGACGAGCAAGATGCTCCTGAACGGCGACACGTACCGCCGACAGGTCAATCTCAAAGTCCGCCATGTAGTCTGTGAGCAGTTGGTCGTACGACTGGAAGAACTGCACCTCTCGCTGGCACAGGCTGCACGCACCGCCCTCAGGCGTCAGTCTCTGCAGCTGCCATTCCGTTGCAGCAGGCTGCAGGAACGCACTTTGGCGCCAGCGCCGCAGGGATGATCGTGCCGGTCTCCCACCGCAGGTTCTTGATCTTCTCGGTGCGTTCGTATCTGTCGCCCAGCAACCGCGCGTGTCGTCAGGCGGACACTAACCCGTTCGCTCGCGCTCCCGTCTCCCCCCAGCACGCCGCCGCCATCTCCACAGCACGCACAGATACGCCAGGAGGCAGCGCTTGTTGCGCAGCAGACACTGGTGGCTCACGATCAGCCCGCAGTGCACCGCTGGGTTCTGCTCGATCTCGTCCCCGAAGACCCTGCGCGGCTCCAGTGCGGCAGTCGAGGGCGGAGTGAGCGATGCAGTCAGGCAGCTCCGCACATCACATGTGCTGCACACGAAGCCGACGCACCGGAGCTTCTCCATGATCTGCTCGTGCAGGCTGCCGACCTCCTCAACCACCTGCCGCACCTGCTCGTCCTGCGCAGCGACTGCGTAAGCGCCCGCGCTCACAGCGAGCAGACAAGCAGGCGCAGGAACGCACGTTGTAGGGCGGCAGCCAGTCGCTGCGCTGCAGCTCGCGCAGCAGCTCCTTGCCCTTGGCACACAGCGCCATTTCCGCGAGTTTAGGCGAGTTTGGCCAGGTTTCGTGCTGCCTGTGTTTCTTCACTATCGAAATGCCGGCACAGGCATTGTGAACGAGCAGCGCAGCGCAGACCACCTCGCCGCCATCACAGACCTCGCGCTGCCCGCCTGCTCTGCTTCCGTGCACATGACGCCACCTTCATTGTCCATTCATTCAACACGCTGACTCACGGGCTGGCGCTCGCGCAGAGGAGAGAGCGAGGGTCTGCGGCCGCAGTCGCCGCCCTCCCACTACTGAGTGTCTACGGAGCCGACTCCGGGCTCGGCTGCTCCTTCGCCGGCGGCGGCACCGCCACACCGTCGAGCTTGGACGCCAGCGTCGACTCCATGCGCTCGAGCTGCTTGGCGAGCTCCGTGATCTGCTTCGAGTGCGACGAGATCGCGTGCACCATCTGCCCCTGCTGGTTGCGCAGCTGCTCCTGCGTGCTCGTCGTCTGCGACAGCAGCTCCATCAGCCGCATCTCCATCTCGTTCTCTGTCGGCTGTGTGGCGGCTGCTGCTGGCGCTGGCGCTGGCGTCGCCGCCGGAGCTGCCGGTGTTGGTGTCGGTGCGGCTACCGGAGCCGCAACCTGCACGGGGATCGGCTCCGGCGCAGCGACGGGAGCTGCTACTGCCACCGGCACCGGCGCCGGCGTTTCTACTGCTAGAGTGCCGGCGTACGGCGCGGTCGCCGGTGCCGGAGGCGCGGGTGCGCGACGCGCGGGCGAGCGGGGCGGCGCAGGCGACGGCTTCACCTCCGTGTACGACGTCGAGCGCTCGAGCGCGGCGATCGCGGTCGCAATCGCCTCGTCGTCCTGCGGCTGCGGCGACTTCTGCGGCGACTTCTCCGCCTCCGCCGCGAGGATCTCCTCGAACTTCTTGAGCAGCCCGCGCACGACGGCCTGCAGCTGCGTGACCACGTCCATGCACGCGAAGCGCACGTTCTTGTCGAACACCTCGATGACGCCGATCGTGTGGCCGTTCGCGAGCGTGAGCGGGATGCCCGCATAGAAGAGCACCTTGAGCGTGTCGCGGCGCCACGGGTTCCCGGCGAAGCGGATGTCCGCGCTCAGGTCGCTGCACACGAGCGGCGCGCCGTTGCGGCACGTGTGCGCCGCGAGCGAGAGCGTGCGTGACACCGGCGTGGCGTCGGCCGGCAGCCCCGTCTCAGACACCACGAAGTAGTCCTCACGGTCCACGAGCGCGATGACCGCGACGCGGCTCTGCGCCGCGATCGACGCCATGTTGCAGAGCTGCGAGAAGCGCTGCGCGAGCTGCGGCGAGTCGGAGAGCGCGCGGCGGATGCGGCGCACGGAGCTCAGGCGCTCGCGCTCGTTGTCGAGGCTGCGCGCGCGCACGAAGCGGTCCGCGTTCGCCTTGTTCACCTCGGTGGCCGGGTACTGCACCTCGGTGAAGTCGAGCATCGGGCCGCACGCCTCGTTGTTGCACATGTGGCACTCGGCGGGCGCCGACCCGAACGAGTCCCGGCGCGAGCGCGCGGCCGAGTGCGCGGACGCCGAGCTCGACGTGCGGCGCAGCCCGGTGGACACGGGGCCGGGCGTCTTGGGCTTCGCGCCGGACGCGCTCGCGCTGCTGCTGAAGTGCACGTGGTGGCTGCTCGCGTTGCCCGGCGTCGTCCCGCCCGTGACCGACGACGTCGTGGACGCCGACGAGCTAAAGTGCGGCTGGTTGTGCTGGGACGCCGCCTTGGTCGACGACGCCGGCGCCAGCGACGCGGACATGAACGACGCGGCGCTCGAGCGGTCCCCGAAGACGTCGCCGCCGAAGACGCCGTCGTCGTCTCCCGGGTGCAGCGCCGAGGCGACCGAGAAGGCGCGGTCGTAGTAGTCGGCCTGCGGCGCCGCCGTGTTCATCTTGCACGCCATGCAGATGCGGATGGAGATGGCGCCTTCGAGCGACGAGTCCACCTTGCGCTTGAGCGAGCAGTTGGAGCACACCTCGCACGTGCACACGCGGCAGAAGTAGCGGCGCCGCAGGGGGTTGAAGTTCTTCCCGCAGAGCGAGCACTTCTTGCCGGCGCGCGGCTCGGCGCCGGCGGTCGCCATCGGCGGTGGCGCCATGTGCGGCTGGCTCTGGAAGCTGTGGCCGCTGTGGCTGCTGGTGTGGCTGTGGCTGCTGTGCGGGGTCTCCGTGTGCCGCTGGCTGCTGTGCAGTGGGTGGTGGCCGATCGGGTCCGGCGCCTCGAACGGGTCCAAGGACGACGACGGCGGCGGCTGCGGCGCCACGGACGACGCCTCGAACGGGTCGGACGTCGCGGTGGCGCGGAAGAGCTTCTTGCCGAGCCGCCCGGGCACGGTCGAGTCGCGGAAGAAGCCTCTGCCACTCGTGTCCTCGGAGCCGGACGTAGGGCGGCCGCTGCTCTCGGAGGCGGTGGACCCGGACGACGAGTTGGCGATCGCCGTGTGACGAGTGCTCCCGTTGCTGTGTTCGGCCGAGGTCGAGGAGGCCGATGCGGCAGCAGCGGCGGCGGCAGCAGCAGCTTCCTTCCGGTTGCGCGCGCTCTTGTCGAGGATCCCGCGGATCATCTGAGCAGCAGCAGCAGAAGCGGGCGTGGGAGAGCGAGCGGACTGGGGCGGCGCTGTTCTGGAATGCCGTCGGTCGGTCGGCTTGGGGGCTTTTCGTTTCCCTTCCTCCCGCCGCTGGCTTCGCCTGCTCGCAGTCGCAGCAAGAGTGCAGAGCGCTTGGAGAGCTCGGAGAGCCGCCTCGTCGTCGTCGTCGTGTGCCGCCACTCGGTCCGCGCCGCGCGATCGCGATGTGGGGGACGGCGCGCCGGGCGGTGTGCGAGCGAGCGAGCGAGCACCGGCGTGCGTGGCCGGTCGACAACCAACAGCGAACCGCGCCGGTCCATCACCGCGAGCTTGCGGGCCAGTTTCGCGACGTCGCGGGTCGAATGGACCAATCACCGCGCCGGGATGCCGCCAGATGGCGGCGCGCGTGGGAAAGCTGTCCGCACCGGGCAAAGTTCACGCTCGCAGACGCAAGCCTCGTGGTGGACTCGAGCGGAACTTAGCCGCGAAGGAGTCGAAAGCCGATCCGTGAGCGTGCTCAGTGTCCGCACCGGTTAAAGTTCATGGCTTTCGATGACACGCTCTCGAGTGACAAAGCAATAAACCTAGTTGAAATACATGATAAAACACTCTCGAAAGCGGATATATCCGCGTATTCCAGGTTCGTCTGCGCTTGAGTAAGCCACCCACCTCTCTCTAGAATGTATCGTTCAGTCGACGCATTTCAGCAGGCCATTTCAAACCGACATCATGATGATCAGCCTCAAATCGGCTGCTAGACGCCGAGATGCCCAGACGCGCGCGCTCAGACGAGCGAGCGTTCCAACACAAGCAAACTGAGCCCACACGATCATCACGATGCCTCCTGCCGCTTTGTTTGTTTGCGTGTGTGTGTGTGTGTGTGTACTGTGTGCGTGTGTGTGTGCGCGCGCGCACACGAATGCCTCCACCGCCACCATACAAAAGCAAACAAGTGGCGGACCTCAATCTTCACTCACTTTCTTCACCATCTTCTTCAAACTTCATTCCAATACTTTGTGCTGATTTAGCATTGTCCTCTTTATCCTGAGTGTCCTTCATTTTATCAAGAACAAATTCCCTACGTGTTATCTCTACATCTAGCAAAGAGGATGCCTCTTCGTTTTTAGACACAACTTCAACTCATCCGCAGATTGATTGATCTTATCCGCCGAGCACCTCAAGGCTCGCTCGCACTTGCTTGTCTTCCTTCGCCAGTACCACCGCACCACCACCGCCGCCACCACCACCACCACCATGGGCGCCTGCGCGAGCCGCTTGTCCGCGACTGCGTCCTTCGCATCGCTCTACGAGCTCGACGACAAGCAGCTGCTGGCGGAGCGGCAGTTCTCCGCAGTGTATGGCGGCCGCCACCTCGCCACCGGATCGCCTGTGGCTGTCAAGCGCATCCTCAAGCAGCGCCCGCCACCGTCCTCTTTCTCGGCATTGCTGTCGTCGTCGTCGCCGCCACCGCCGTCTCAGGGGACGCGCTCGAGCGCCAGCAGCGGCTCTCGCGGGTCGCCTGGCGCTGGCGGAACCGGATGGGAGAGCGAGCTCGCCGCGATCCGCCGCTGCGCGCTGCCGCACCATCACCCGAACGTCGTCCGCTTCGAGCGCGTCTTCGAGAGCCGCCGCGAGGTGCTCGTGGTGATGGAGTTCGTGGGCGGTGGGCAGCTCTTCGACGCGCTCATCTCGGACGGCGCGTACTCCGAGTGGGACGCGCGCCGGTTCGCGAAAGACGCACTCGAGGCGCTCAAGTTCCTACACGGACGCGGCGTCGTGCACAGGTGCGCAGATCGCATGAAGGGCAGAGCACGTGGTGCGCTCGTGGTATCCGCCACACCATACTTACACTAGCTCTCTCTCTCTCTCTTGTGTCGCAGAGACATCACACCGGAGAACCTAGTCTTCACGACGCGGAACTCCAAGACAGCGAACATCAAGGTGGTGAACTTCGCGACCGCCAAGCTCCTGAACGACCGCGCGACCCCCACGCAGATGCTCGAGCAGCTCACGTGGCCGTACTGCGCGCCGGAGATTCTTGCAACGGTCGAGAGCTTTACGAGTCGTCTGGAGAGCATTCGAGGCGGCGCGAGAACAGGCTCCGTGTCCGGAGATGCCAAGCCAGGCGGCGCTACCGGTGATACAGAGAGCAGTGAGCCTGCAAGTTCAAGAAGCACCAGGAGATCCAGCACCCGTCGCGACAGAGCTCGCAGCAGTACGAGACAGAGCGAAACACCGGACGAAGCCAAGTGCGACGTCTGGAGCGTCGGGATCGTGCTGTATGTGCTGCTTAGTGGTGCCCATCCGTTCGACCTTGACGGTCGGCAGACGCGGGACCAGATCGTGCAAAACATCTTGCTCGGATCGTTCTCGATGAGCGACGAGCGGTCGTCGTCGTGGAGCTCGGTGTCGCGCGAGGCGAAGGAGCTGCTGACGCTGTTGCTCGAAGTGGATCCGGCGAAGCGACCGAGCGCAGCGGAGGCGCTGGGTCACGCGTGGTTCGCGAGTCCGCACACCCCGCGCGAACCGCTCTCCGTGTCAGTCTCGGACGGTCTCGGCCAGTACCAACGGCAGATGCGCAAGAAGTTTCGCGTACGTGCTGCGTTCTTGTGTGTGTGTGTGTTGGTGTTGGTGCTGAGCGACGAGTGCTGAGATGGACAAGATCTGACAAGCGACGCGTGCTGTGTTGCTCCTAGACGAGCGTGCTGGCAGCGATGGCGGTCGAAGCGTTCCGCCGGAGTCTCAAGAGACACCAGGAGGCGGCGCTCGTGGTCGATGCTGTCGACGATGCAGCAGTGGGGTCGCAGGACAGACTGCAAGACGGGTGTCCACAAGCCCAGGCAGCACAAGCAGAGCCAGTAGCCGAGGAGATCCGAAGCGAGCATCGGATCCTCGATGAACCGTCGATATCGGAGGCATCCGAGGCTGACTTCAGATCAGTGACGGCCGGTGGGGTACCCTCGCTTGAGCACCAAGGACCAAGTGCTAGCAGTTCGGATGGTGGCGCTGCCAGAAGCGCCGGGAAGCAGCGCTCGGTGCTCAGTCTGGTGTTTCAGCAGCAGTTGCCAAACAGCGAAGCTAACGCTGCTGGCGCAGTCGCAGTGGGCGGAGATGGCTGCGGCCGAGGAGCTCCGACGGACCTGGTCAAGATGGACGATATCCGTATCGACGGGCCGCAGGTGGCGCGGTGACGGGTGTCGGTGTCGGCTCTTGGCTGTGTGCTCGCTCGCTCGGTCCTGTCGAGACAGTCAGGCGTTCAGAGCGATTGGCAGGGAGTCCGCAGACACAGCCCCCAACGCAGCATTAACAGCCTCGCGTGTCCGACTTCTTCAGCGACAGCCGCCGCGACGAGGACGCCGTGATGGTCGAGCGGTTCGGGCTGCCGAGGACGAGTGAGAGGACCGGCGCCGCTCGTTCGGAGTCATCGTCATCGACGACGACTGGGGCCGCGATACCGAGCGATACCGAGCCAGTTCATTGGAGGAAGAGAAATGCAATCTGTAGAAGCAGCACTAGAATAAGATATGAAAGACAGAAGCTACTGAGTTATGGAGAGAGTTTGCTCTTCATCACCTAGTGATATAATAGAGTGTGTGCTCCACTGTTGCTAAAGCAGTGGCGTGAGGACAGACATCGTTGACACTGGAAAGTAGTCAGCAGCAAAGTTGAAGTCAAGCGCGTCATTGTATCGTTGAGCGAGCTGGTCGTCAGGCTTGGAGGATCGCTCGAGAGCGCTGCTGCTGCTGGTATCTCTGCAGGTGACAGTGCTGGTGCTGGTGATCTCTACTTCCTACTCCGGACGTGCTCCGGACGTGCTTGTGCAGTGAAAATGCCGACGCGCTCGTCAGTTTGAACTGCTATGTTTTAGCTGGTGTTTTGTGGCAATCGACCCCAAAACGGAGTGCAATTTATGGTGCAATTCGGAGGATCGGGCCAATAGAAACGCGACTTGCGCCAGACGCGTTTCTATTGGCTGCCTCTATTTACTACCTTGTTATGATCGCTTTCTTTCCACCTAGCCACTTTGCATAATTTCCGTACGCACCATTTCGAATCATCCAGCCTCTACATTCCTGCTGCACGCATAATCAAGGGCGAGAGCTCCGAATTAGCTCCCCGCGCTCGTCCTCGTCCCAACACTCCCAAATCTGCGCCACACGCGCGAGCTAGACGTCCTCGCTACCGCCGCCGACCTACGACGACAACGATGGCCAAGAAGCAACCCACGTCCCCCACCAAGGCGGCCGCCGACACCACCTCCGCTGCTGATGCTGCCACCACCGCTGCCACTGTCGATGAGAAGCCGGTGCCGCCCGCGTCCCCGCGCAAGCCCAAGGCAGCGCAGAGCTCGCGGCTGCTGCCGCTCACGGCGCTCGCTGTGCTGGCGGCTGCGATCGCCGCGGGCAAGTACGCGAACGTGGACTCGGCCGTGCTGCCGCTGCTGCCGCTGCACGTGGCCACGCGCGTGTCCAAGTTCACGAATGTGCTCGGCGGTCGCGGCGCCGTCGTCAGTAACTTCGACATGCCCAACAAGTACACGACCGACCTCGTGCACGTCGAGCCGCGCGCATTGCTGGCGCGCACGAGCTCCACCGCCTGCGCGTCGTCCGCGGCGCCGCAGCTGGTCGACGGCGGCCGCCTGACGCACGTGAAGGCCGCGATGGGCGACGCGGCGCTCGCCACCGCGAACGACAAGCTCTTCGTGATGCTCAACGGTCAGAACGAGGGGCTCTACGTGTCGTGGAGCGGCCGCTTCGACTGCATCGCGCAGACGGTGGAGCTCGCGGCGGTCTCGCTCGGCGCCGACCGCGACGTCATGGCCAACGGCGTGCGCCTCTACTCGCAGATGGGCTCCCCGATCCGCTCGGCGGAGGACCTCGCGGCCGCGAAGAATATCGTGCACGTGCTGCTGGACTTCCAGCTCTGGGTGTGGCCGGGCATCGAGAAGGGCCACCAGTACACGCTCGAGGACGGCGTGGTGCTCACGACCGTTGGCATGCGTCCCAAGGTCTTCGACGTGCAGCACTTCCTCTCGGACGACGAGGCGCAGCAGATCATCTCGCTCGGTTCCGCGTCGCTCGACCGCTCGCGCGTGGACGGCAGCAACTCGTCCAAGGTCGTCTCCGGCTCGCGCACGAGCCACACGGCGTTCATCGACGACGGCGCGTTCACGCGCGACTTCCGCCACCGGTCGGCGCAGGTCGCGCGGCTGCCGAGCCCGGCGTTCGCGGAGCGCCTTCAGCTCGTGCGGTACGCGGCGGGCGAGTTCTACCGCCAGCACTTGGACACGTTCCACTCGCGCGAGTTCCTCCCGAAGGGCTCGGGCGAGCACACGTTCGAGGACTACCAGGAGTGGGCCAAGTGGGCGGCGGAGCAGCTCCGCGCGCTGGACGCGAGCTCGCTCCCAGAGGAGTTCCGCGAGGGCGGTGCGCTCTTTCCGAGCGCCGAGGACGACAAGGTCTTCCCGAACGCGCTGTTAGACCTGTTCCACCGCGAGACGACCGCGAGCAACCTCTTCACGGCGCTCTTCGACGAGGACTGGGCCAAGTGGATCCGCGAGAACGTCGACAACAACGCCGGTGAGCTCATGCCGGTGCTGCTGAAGGACGGGAACCGCCGCAAGTACCTGCCGCTGATCATCCGCGAGTGGGAGAAGAAGCTCGGACGCCCGGAGCTCTACTACACGCTGCCGAAGCACGGCGTGAACTCGGTCTCACACTTCTTCAACTGGGTGCGCTGGGCGAAGGAGCGCATCAGCTTCCTCGGCAGCGACGTGCCGGCTGCCGCGCGTCCGGACGGCGCGCTGTACCCCAAGTTCACGGTGGCGTTCCAGGAGCATCTGCTCGGGCTCATCCTGGACGACTTCTCGGAGAAGTTCCTCACGCGCATGACGAACGACGAGTGGTACAAGTGGATGGTGGAGAACCGCGGCCGCAACCACGTGCTCTTCGGCGTGCTCGAGGCGTTCCCGACGTTCGCGGAGGTCGTGATCCAGACGTGGGAAAAGCACGCCAGTGCGGGGCCGAGCCTGCACTACACGCTGCCCAAGTACGTCAAGCACTTCCACCCGCAGCGCTACGTGACGCTCTTCCTGTACCTGAACAACCAGACGAAGGTCGGCGGCGAGACGGTCTTCCCGTACTCGCTCGACCGGTACTCGGACGAGAAGATCGAGCGCGACGGCATGGACGAGTGCTCCACGGGACTCGCGGTGCCTCCGCGCGGGCTGCACGCGTCGCTCTTCTACGTGCAGACGCCGGAGGGCGACGTGGACGAGATGAGCCGCCACGGCGGGTGCCCGCCGCACGAGGGCGTCAAGTGGGGCTCCAACTCGTTCATGTGGGACTCGGACGCCGACGAAGGCGCCGACCTCTGGACGACCAAGTGAGTGAGTGAGTGAGTAGCGTTCCCAGTCCCGACCTTCCCTGTGCATGATGATCGATGATCAATGAGAAGCCGCTGTTCGTGCACATCGGATATAGCAACACGAAGTTCCGAGACGTCAACGACGACGACGATGGACGCAACGAGCACGAACGTCGATCTCGAGGCGACGGCGGCGGCGACGGCGATGGACGGCGCGCGCCAGGAGAATGGCAGCAACGTCCCGCACTACATGCTGCCCAACTTCTCGTCGATCCTGCCCGAGTACGCGAACGCCGAGGCGGATCAGATCCGCGGCGCGTTCGCCGCAGGCAACTACACGTCGATCCACAAGATCCCGGGCAGACTCGTCGCGAATGCCGTGAACCAGGCGCGCTTCGAGCAGATGGACGAGAACCGCCTCGCACAACCGCGCGTGGGCAAGGTCGTGACCCGGAACGGCCTCTTCAACCAGTTCGAGTACGCGCCGTCGCGTTTCAGCCTCGGGGACGAACTTGCGCAGCTCGAGCGCCTGCAGTCCGAGGCGAAGCGCGCGGAGATCAGCGGCCGCGACTTCGTGAGCTGCCCGGACGGCCGCAAGACCAAGTTCGAGGACGCGTTCGGCGACAAAGACTTCCGCTACCCGCACCTGCACGAGCCGTATCCGGACACGAAGGACGAGGAGCGCCACAAGAAGTGGCTCGAGGACAAGAAAATCCTGCACGGCGCGTTCGTGCCGAGCGGGATGCGGCCGCCAGTCGACGCCGTGACGCGCAAGATGGTCCCGGAGATCATCAAGGAGCTCCACGAGACGCTCGCGGGCGACTGGGAAGGCGTCGCGTTCTCGATCGCGATCACCGAGGACGAGAACCTCGCGGTGCGCTTCGAGGTCGCGACGCTCGAGTGCGAGAGCGGGCTCATCGCGTACATGAACGTCTTCGTGCGCAGTCACCGCGTGGCGAGCAAGTACAATCTGCAGAAGGTAGCTGAGGACTGGAACTCCAAGCCCGGCGACGGCGGGCTCTACTTCGTCCTCCGCCCGCCGTGGGTGCGCAACCGCTCCAAGGACCTCATCGTCTTCGTGAACAGCAGCACCGCGAGCAGCAGCAGCAAGAAAAAGATGGCTGAGAGCGGAGAAACATGAGTGATGACGAACGACGACGAACGCCATTTTGCACGTCAACAAGGTCGAAATGTGCTCGTTCATCTTGCTCCTCGCAGCGCTACCTAGCGGTGGAACTTCATGTCGTTGAAGAAACCCGGCCGCGCGAGCCGCACGCCCCCGTGACTGCCGTTCGCCACACCTGCGAGCGTGCCCGTGCCGCCCTCGCCCACAACGCCGTCCGCCACCTCCCAATGCGCGCCGCGGACGCTCTGCGGAGGATTCTGGTCCGTCCCGCCAGGGACAACTGCACGTCCAGGCTCCACGCGCACGCTCTTGCGCTCGAAGAGCTCCACGTTGACGAAGCTCGAGCCGCCGCCACCTCCACCGACGATCCCTGGCGCGAACCCTCCGCCGCCGCCTCCGAACAGCCCACCGCCGCCACCGCCGCCGAACTCGGCGCCGGTGCCGCCTTGCATCGATCTGCCGCTCGTGCCGACGAACTTGCAGATCGGGTTGTGCTCATCGCACTCGCCCGCGGCCCCGCCCGCGAGATCTCCGCCTGGTCGACCGATGCGGGTGTCGTCGCCATCGCGGAACACCCGCGCGTTGCACGTACCGCCGCCGTCTCCGTCCCGACCAGTTCCTCCTCCCCCACCTCCTCCAGCGATCAGCAGGTACTCGATGCCGAACGCGCCATCACGATGCACACTCGTGAACCCGCCTCCAGCACCGCACGCGCTCTCCTTGTTGCCGCTGCACCCATCGCCGCCGCCGCCGAGAGCGCCGCCCTTCGACACGCCGACGAACGTCTCAATGCGCCGCTTGACTTTCTTCGGCTTGCTGCCGTCGCCATTCGCATCTTCGTCGTCTCCACCATCGCTCGAGTACTCGATCTGCCGCATCCGCGCATACTTGCCGCCGCTTCCACCCGAGCCGATCGAGAGGTAGAGTGTCTCGCCGGGAGACACCCTGCAGATCCCCTCGACGAAGGCACCGCCGCCACCGTGGCCGACCGTTTGGTGCTTCAGGTGTCCGCTCCCACCGCCAGCTCCCCACGCCTGGACCTTGAGCAGCTTCATGTCCTTCGGCACGCGGAACTCGTGCACCTCGGGAGTGAGGAAGCTGACGACGCCCGACGAAATGACGTGGTTGCGCCGGTGCGCGTTGCGCTCCTTCGCGAGGAGCACCGCGCGACACTTGGGCCATGTGCACTCGACCTGGCGCAGCTCGCAGTCGTCCTGCTCGTGGGAGATCCGCGTCTGCTCGAGAGTGAGCAGCTCGTGCGCTCCGCCCTGGTACACGCGACCGCACCCGAGGCGGCACAGCAGATCCCCCACCGGCCGCTTCACGCACAGCTCCCGCATGTGGTGCTCGAGGTGCAGGTGCGGCAGCCACACGCCGCAGGCTCGCGAGCAGTACACGATACGCGAGTCGCAGTGGCTCGCGTCTTCGGCTTCGTGGCTCGAGATCGTCTCGCGCCAGCGCCGGTGCTCCTGCACGAGCGCGCAGCCGAGCCGGCACAGCATGCGACGCCGAGGACACTCGTCACGCTCGTGCATCTCCAAGTGAATCACGCGAGCGAACCAGCCCGCGCAGCCCCAGCGGCAGAGCTCGCGGTCGCTCTTGATGCGCTCCGCAGCTCGGCTCAGCACGCGACTCACGCGCCGTCGCTCGCGGCTCGCGCGGTTCGCGTCCACGTCCTCGATCACCGCGCTCTCGAGCTCCTCGTCGTCCAGCTCCTTTTCGAGCTTCTCCGCGCGTTCGATCTCGTCGCGCGGACTCACTCTCGCTGGATCCAGCGACGTGAGCAGTCCGTCCTGTCGCGCCTTGAGGAAGATCTCGAGCTCGCGCCGGAAGCGCGCGTCGACGTACGCCAACCCCTTGTCACCGAGGTTGAGGTGCTCGCTCGTGACGCTCATCTCAAGCCGCTGGATCGCCTTCTCGAGCTCCTCGCTGCGCTCTTCACCCTGCTGCGCGAGCTGCTCTGCTTGCGTCTGCGCCTCTCTCGCGTGTTCGTCGCGTCTTCGCGCGCGCTGCAGTGCCGCCTTCCACTCCTCCTCCTCCTTGCGGCGCTGCAGTTCCTCCTTCGTGAGCGCGAAGCGGGACTTGGGGCGAGGCTTGCGGATCTGCGAGAGGAACTGCGGCGTCGCGAGCGTGTCGTGCACACACTCGCCCGAGAACTCGTCGTAGTAGAACGTGTGCGCCGTCACTGGGTCGTAGAACCGCCTCCACCCGCCGTGGTGCTGCTCGCAGGGGTCGAGCACACACCCTCAGTTACGAGCGTGCCGTCACACTCTCTCGCCGCGTGACACAAGGTCTCCGCTTGACGCACCTCCTCGATCTCCTCGCTGCGCTCCCGGATGCGCACCTCCGCGTACCGGAACCCTTCGTGCTGCAGCACCTCCAGCGGCTTGTCGAGCGCCACGCGCTGCAGGTCGCCGTCGCCGTCGCAGAGGTAGAACGTGACCCCGAAGCACTCGCACTCGCGCCACTGGCCGAGACGTCTCCCGCGCGCCGCGTCCGTCGTGATCGCCGGCGTCGCGCGTCCCGAGAACTGAACGACGAGACTCGCGCGGTCCGGCTCGTCCTCGAAGAGCTCCTGCGTCTCGAAGATGCGCTTCGTGCGCCACGCGGTCGGCGCGTCCGCGGGCTTCACCCACTGGCACTGCAGGCGCGCGCGGTGGAAGAAGAAGTACACGTCCGAGCTGTTCACGCGGTGCAGCTCCCAGTCCGGCTGCAGCCGGTTGCGCTCGACGAAGTGCGCGTGCAGCTCGAGCTTCTCCTTCCAGCCGAGGCGCTCGGCGCTCGCGTCGAGCACCTTCGCGGGTACCTGCCGCTGCACGAAGCCGCTGCGCGCGTTCTCGAAGAGCCTGTTGCGGCTCAGTGGTTCCTCGTACACGTCCCAACCGTCGACGTGCTGCCTCGCTGCGAAGCCCTGCTGCTTCACAAGCGTCTTCGCGGCCGCGAGCGTCTCGAGCTCGTCGAAGTCGGCTGCCATCGCGTGCAGCTCGTCCTGCCACCGCTGGCGGCGCCTCGCGACGCGGTCGGCTTCCCGCTGCTGCTTCTTGAGCCGCGCGCGCTCTTCTCGGTCGCGCATGAGGTGCATCTCGAGCTGTGCGTCGCCCTTGGGGCTGCCGGGGCGTCCTCGGAACGAGAGCACAAGCTGCATCGGCACCTGCCCGCTGTGGTCCTCCAGGAACGGACTCACGCCGTTTTTCTCCGCGAGCGCGCGGATCGCGAGCTCGTGCGTGCACACGAGGTTCTCGTCGCAAGCGACGTGCAGCGCCGTGCGGCCGTGCTTGTTGCGCAGGTGCTTGAACGTCTCGCGCAGGCTCTTGTCGACGTAGAATGCCATCTCCTGCTGCGAGATCCAGTCCTTCGCGTCCGGTTCCTGCTCTCCGTCCTCTCCGTCGGCGGCGCCGTCGCCGCCTCCGTCAGCGGCGCGCTTGGTGAACTTCTCGTGGTGCTGCTCGACGAGGTAGTCGACGAAGAACCGCTGCGGTCGCGGCATGTCTTTGAGGTGCCGACTCGGAGCGCGACTACCACTGCGCTTCGGTGCCGGACGGCTCTCGTCGAGGAACAGCGCGTGGTGCACGTACTGCGCTGCCTCGAAGACCCACGAGAGATGGAAGCGCCGCCGCTCGTTCTCGCGCAGCTTCTTCGTCATGAGCGCGTCGAACGCGGTCTGCAGCAGTGCGTTGTAGCTCACGGAGCGCTCGTACGGCAAGCTCGCGAAGTGGAGCAGCAGCATGTCGTCGTGCACATCGAGGATGAAGTCCACCGTCCGCGAGCAGCCGCCATACGCCGCCATGTGCAGCGGCGTGTTGTTGAGGTTGTCGAAGCGGAAGATGGACGCGCCGCGCTCGATCAGCAGCTCGCAGATCGCGAACGAGCCGTTGCGCGCCGCCACCATGAGTGGCGAGCGATGGAACTCGTCCGTGAGGTCCACGCGAGCGCCGTGGTCCAGCAGAAAGCGCACGATCGCGCTGTGCCCGAGCTTGCACGCCACGTGCAGCGGGGTGAGCGCGAGGCGCGAGTGCGGGTCCCATGTCCTGGCATCCACATCCTGCCCGGCGCTCACGAAGAGCTCCACCTCGGTCAAGTTGCCCTCCTCGAGACACTTGAGGAACGAGTACCTCCTCGGTTCGTTGTTGTGCGCTGCCGCGCTGTCGGTGCTGATGCTGGGGTGCGATCCGTCCGAGTGGAGACTCGCGCTCTTCTTCGTCGGGCTACGCCCGCTCTGGCTGCTGCTGCTCTCTCCTTCGTGCCTCTTGCCGTCCTCGTCCGGTCTGGGGACTGCGCGCAGCAGCTTCTGCGTGAACAACGGGTTCTTTTCCGGTGCGTAGCCGAACGCGACGAGCTCAGCGAGCACCACGCGGCCGTCGATGCCTCGCTCGAGCTCCTGTTGCGACCAATGGACCCACTGCGGGTGCAGCGCGTGAGCTGCTGCTCTCGCCTTCTGCTCGCTGCCTTTCTCGCTCTCGTACACACTCTTCGGGGCCCCGCGCTGCTCGGAGCGCCCCAGTCGCGTCACACGGAGAGCACCGAAGCCGCACTTCCATCAGCCCTCGCGTCTCGTTGACACCGGATCGCATCACAGAGCATCGCATCACGTACGCGCGAACGCAGGCGGCGCGACGACACCCGCGCCGAGATCTTGTGCATCAGAGCGCTGTTGTTAGCCGGCACGAAGCCCTTGTCCACGAGCAGCGCGAGCAGCTTGCGAGCCTTCGCCCCCTTCTCTAGGTTCGCCACGAACCACGCCTCCCACTCGGGCGGCAGCACACCGAGCTCCACCGCGAGTCCTGGCTTGAACTGCTTGACGCGCACGAGTCCCTGCTCGGCTGCGCGGAACTTGGCGTCGCGCGTGTTCTGCCCGACCGCTTGCAGCCGCTCGGTGCCGCCGGCGACCCACTTACCCGAGATCGCGAGCTCCATGACGACTTCGGGAGGCGTCGATGCCGTGGCTGCGCGCTCGCCCACGAGTTGGTACTCGGTGCGGAGTCCGAACTTCTCTGATGGCGCAACGTGCATGTGCGTGTGAGGAAGAGTGACGGCGGTGCACTGAGGTACCATGACGAACGATGACGAACGATGGCGAACGCACGCGCCTCGCGCTCCAGCGCTGCGACGGGGGTCGTGTCGAGCGCCGCGAGCAACTGATGCAGCGCCGCGAATCGCTGGTCGCCGCGCTGGATCTGCACGACGGCCGCTGCGAGCTCCGCGAACGTCACGCGGCCGTCCCTATCTGCGTCCACGAGCGCGGTCATCGTCTGATCTGAGGAGCCCTCGGAAACGAGCCCCATGCGCGCCAGCAGCGCGCGGAACTCGCGTTCATCCAGCGCGCCGCTACCGTCCGCGTCACTAAGCGCGAACTGCGCCGCGAGCTCCTCGAGTTGCGCGTCTGGGAGCTGTGCGCGGAGAGCTGGAGGCAGCTGGTCGCGGAGCATGCTCACAACGAGTTTGGATGCATCCTGTTGTTGCCCAACCAGCACAGATTTCCAGATGTGCTCAGAGGTCACAATCTGTGCGCGCATCTGGCGCGCCGACACCTAAAAAACCCTATTTTGAATTGAAAAGCAATTGTGCACAACACCGAACAAATGGCACGATCGCGAAGCGCCACAAAACGGTAGCGGGCGGCGGCGCTTGCATGCGCAACCTTCCTCATCGAGGAGCTCGGCGCGTCAGAGCGGTCGGTGGAGATCATTCTCTCTGCACTCAAAGGGTTCTCGCGCCGTAACATCAAGCGCCAATTGTCCAACTGCGCGGTTCGGCGCGCACTACTCTCTGAGGCGCGGGATGCCGCGACTGACTTTGGAGCTTGGGCACAGCGCACGCCGGACATCCACAACGCTCTTGTCAGTGGTGGTGCTGTTGATGGCGTTCTCCACAGCGACCTCAATAGTCAGCTGCAGATGCGGGACTAACGCGCGCGACTGCAGCTGCTGTCACTGCTCATCCAGCGTCTGCCGCAGGTCTTGCAAATGCTGCTGCTGGACGCGCAATTGCACCTTCTCCACTATCACTTGCTGCCGCTGGTCCTGTAGCTGCTGTTGCTGTAGGTCCTGCAGGATCTGCTGCTGCGCGAGTCGGCGATTGTCTTCGTACTGTCGCTGGAGGAGTCCTTCGAGCGACGTTCGCCGCGCGCGTGCAAGGATGGTTTGCCGCACCACTTGAGAGCGGTAACATCTGCTGGTGGATGAGTTGCTGAATCCCCGCACCGCATGCGCTCTCACGTCCTCCACGTCCTTCGCGGAATAGCGGACCTCCTCCAGCAAGGACGTAGTGCACACCTCCGCTCCTCGAAGGATGTGGAGCTCGTGCTGGTCGCGAGGGTTGGCGGCGGGAACTCGGGGAGCGCGGATGGCTCTGGCTGTTTGCAGACGCAGCGAACCGAGCGCCGCTCGGTATGCGTATGCAGCGCGAGCTGCTCTCGCGAGCTCAAGGCGATGCACATCCCGAGCAGCGGTGGCAACAGCGGCCGCAGCAGCAGCCGACGCGGGTGGAGCGTCGTGTGCAGGAGCGCGAGCAGGAGCGCGAGGCATCGTCGTGACGGTGTTTGCCAATCCTGGAGTTTGTTGATTTGGGTGTCCAGCGTAATCCGCTCGTGATACGTAAACTCTATTATTTCACTATTGGTTCTGCTGAGCCTCACATTGTTTTTAACCGCATGCCCCTTTTGTCGCAAAGTTAAAACCCAATAAATCCGAGCTCCCCAGTTGTCCGAGCCAATTCATACTGGCCAGGCACCCCACGCCAGCACCATCATGCTCGCGCTCTCCGCAGCTACAACTGCGCGCGATCGAGAGAGCGAGATGCGGGGACCTGGGAGCAGAACAAGTCCGCGAACGCCAGGAGCACGCGCGCCAGCCGGAGCAGTAGCTAGAGCAACTTAAGTGCTTGTGTTGCTTCCTAGGACAAGAGTCACCTT